>JAVSBT010449425.1:0-10072 GCA_033118115.1 Pharyngocirrus eroticus
AGAGTAGACTGCGCAGAACCTGAATATTAATTAGGGAGATAAATCAGGTGCGACATCTGATGGTGCCACCGTCCCATAATAAGGCTGAAGTGGTGGGGTGGTTATCGTCCAAATCTTAAAGAAAGTGGATGTCTTACACTTGAGTCTATACAAGTGTGGTCCATGTAAAAACCAGTGTATGACATTCGCTACACGGTGTAGTCCAAATATAACTCTCGTCAGCTTCAGAGAATATGGAGACTTTACATGGTTGTCGTAATATTTAATGCATTTTTTATTTGTTATTAAATGGATAAAGTAATTATATATCACCATATTTATATGACAAGATCATATCTATATTGACACATGATCATTTATTTCAGCATCAGGTTTGAATTATTGTAAACAAACATGGACCGAGTAGCGACTTTTGAAAGTGTGGTTGTAAAAAGCTAATTCCTATAGAGTGTTAAGTGGTTCGTATGTCAGTGAATAACTATTCGTATAGAGTAGATAGCCATTTGTACAACATTACGTACATACATGATACAGATATATGATTAATTGTTTACGGCGATAGTCTAAGGCCGCCATTGTTTGCTGTTTTGTTTTGCATAGTTCCACCTGGTGAACAGGAGATTGACCAGCGTCAGGTGAGAATCAAATGTTTTGGACTACACTATGTAGCGAATGTCATACACTAGTTTTTACACTGACCACACTTGTATAGGCTCAAGTGTATGACATCCACTTTCGTTAAGATTTGGACGACAACCACCCCTTCAGCCACAACAAGTCCCATTTTATTGGATTTTAGATTAATTTCTCCACTTCCACCGCAACAGATCGATTGGACTAAAACAATTTCATCATAGGCAATCAAGGACTATCAGAGAAATGAGAGTCCAATTCCCCAACATTTCGAACATGGCAGATCGAACGAACAGCTGATAAAAGAAAACAAAATATAACAATAAATGAAATTTATTTTTCTTAAACTTTGTGAAAAAGAAAAACCACATGTTGTTATTACAAATCTTATCTAAATTATTAATAGCACAACAAGTGCAACATTGAAACTCTTGTTCTATGTACGTTACACTTTAGGCTCCCCTTTTATTCGGCCATGTTTCAATCTCGCACATTATCGCGATGTACATATGGTTGAATTTAATATTTACGGGTTGAAGTTTATTTTTAAAGTCTGAAAAAAAGTGATAGGTTGATTGATTGCGATGATTACATGAAGTTACAGCATTACGTTTAATGACTAGTTTCTTCTGATACAATATCGTTCCTCCGATACCGATGGCGGCGCCCATGGTGGCAAGTGGATGCTGTACACGTCAAAGAGAAAAACCAAGACATATCCAGATTTAGGTATGGAATGCCAATGTTAGCATGAATAGTTACTATATCCAATGCTAAATGATACTGGTTGTAAATGTAATGTTCACTGTAATCATATACATCAGTACAGAAATGAACCTATGTAGAGCATACACGAAGAGTGTCTGTGACTGAAGTCAGAATGAGTTGATCCAGACTGACATTATTTTGTCAGCTGTATCTTGTCTTGAGTGAATGGGAGTGTCAAAACCACAAAGAAATATCCCCTGAAACAAAACTGAAATATTAAACCTATCATATGTTACAGAAAATGTAAGCTGCATGAAAGGTACTACCAATACTTTTAATCTTAAATAAAATAGACATTTTCTTGTAAATTTCAATCAATTTATTGTGTCAAATTCTATTTAAAACCGAGTTTGACATAACAGATGTATACCTAATTATACTTTGATAAAAGGCTAAATGTACTTCAATGAAAGGGTGAAACAAAGCTGTGGTGTTATATGGTTTGTATAATCATTAATAGCTGATTGTTTGAGCAACATGATTATCTGTCCCATTTCTTTTTATCAAGGTACATAGACAGTGATAGAGCTAAGTCTAGATGTCACTTAAAAAATTATGGCCAATGACAAAATAGTGAAAAGGCTTGGATTTTGAAAACAAATTTGTGACTTTGATCTCATTTAGTGAAAGTCTTTACAGTGCGAATCATAAATATTGCATTGTTTATGGATATGCAATATTTCACCACAGCTGAACTACTGTCAGATTATGTTTCTGTCTTCTTCTTGATTTACCCGCTCAACATCAAACTTGATGGCTTTGGCAGGTTAAAAAAATTCAGGGCTTGTGTGGCATTTCAACCAAGGACCTCTCCCACAGCAAGAAATCATACCCCTAGACCAAAGAGCCTTGCTTAAAAAGTGAACTTGATATGCAGTGTCCTTCAGTAATTGAGTATTTGGGGCATCAAATTATATCATTTAGTCTAGGCTTTTGAACCCAGGACCTCTCGCAAAGCAAGAAATAATACCCCTAGACCAACGAGCCTTGCTTAAAAAGTGAACTTGATATGCAGTGTCCTTCAGTAATTAAGTATTTGGGGCATCCAATTATATCATTTAATCTAGGCTTAGCTATATAATACTGCAAGGCAAAATGATAATTATGAGATGCATGCTGCCACAAGCCAATATTTGTACTACTAAACTCAATGTTCTGGTTTATTTAGAACTTTAAAGGTTGGTCATTAAGTGCTATTAGATGTTCTCTGTCTGACAACAACCATTTAGTTATGATGTATATGCTTCATACTGCCATAATTGACATTGACATTTATATTTAGTTTGTTATTTATGCTTTATACAGTATCATGGATCCTAGTCAACCCCTATATTTACAAGGACGTGGCAGAGGAAGAGGAAGAACTAGTGTTGGAAGAGGAAACCAGCCTGGATCACATCCTTTTTTTCAGCAAAATACATATCCTCAAAGAGGAAGGGGTTACAATAGATCAAATAGTAAAGAAAACACTGTACCACACAATGCTGGAAGTTCTGAAGATTTTACAAACTCTACTGAAGGATCTGCTTCAGCAAAGTCTCAAAGGCAATATCATAAGCCACAGAGTCCAAAGAAAATTCTTCAGCGCAGGGAAGGTAAACAAATAGTTAGATTCTTTCTTTCTTATCAACTTGTATATAGAGGGGGAGAGCCCAATCATCTTGAGCTGAATTTCTATGGGACCCTTTTTTTAGAGATAGAGGCCTTTGAGAAACTATTCTTTTTTTAAATTTAACATGTTGACAAGGGTTATTTTATTTTTTATCACTCAAAAACTACAAATGTAACATCCTAATTGATACAATATTTTAATGATTATGAATAGAAGTAGATTATTTTTTGAAATTTGACAGAAACACAGCAATATCAAAATTACATTTCCATTGTCTTAATTTTTGTCAGCCTTAAAATATAATTTGTTTAATATGTACAAAAAAATCATTGACTGCATTACAAAGTGACATCAATCTAATAACATGCTTTTACCTTTGCCAATAAATAGTTGAAAAGGATGCTGCTTCTGGACGGTTCGAAGAAGTAGCTGCACAACATCATGAATCTGTTCAAAGGCATTTGAGTCGTACTGGAAGTGGAGGGAGTAACGAGGAAGTAGACTATCAGTCTTCCTCAGAAGAAGAGGATTTAGAGGAGGATGAAATCTTTGACTCTGTACTCAAGTCATTTAAAGGGACAATTGGTTTGTAGTTTTTTGTTAGTTTTTAAACATACAGTCTTTCTTTCATTTGTTATTCAGAAATTGTTGTGTCCAATTTTGAATTTTTTTTTTGTGTCATTGTACAGCAAATGGAGAAGTTGGAAACTTGGGAAGAACACAAGAGTATATACTGAATTCTGTGAAATCAAAAGCTAATGTCTGTTTGATTTGTATTGAAACTATAAAAAGACATGATGCGGTAAGTATTGCTTGAAAAATGGAAAATGATAAAGAAGAATTTTTTTTTAAATGGCTGTGGCTAGACAAACCGTTTTGAATCAATTTGAATCTTTGATAGTAAATTAAGACATAAACGAATGAATAAGTCCCGAACTGCAAAATTACAAATATATATCATATTCATCATCAGGGTGCTAACCGATACTGTGGTAGTCAACAGAAATTTTTTTCCTGTTGATTTACTGCAGTATCGGTTAACACCCTGATGATGAATTATAATATAAATGAAGACACCTTGCACATTATTTAGATTATGATAAAGGTACCTTTTTTTGTCCAAATTATATTGAAAATGCAAGTAAGGAAATCTATTTTTTTATAGAAGAGCCTTGAATCAGTATAATCTGTTATTTCAGATCTGGGGATGTGATGGCTGTTACACAACATTTCACATATCTTGCATCCAAAAGTGGGTGAAAGATGGTGTTTACCAGCAAACTGCTTTGTCTGATGAAAACTTTCCGAACAGAGACTTACCCTGGTTTTGGTTAGTTTTGTTATGTTTTTTTTGTTGAAAAAAAGCAATTATGTTTTCTTTGACATTTACAACCAATGTATCTTTATTCAAAACATCTTGAAGAAAATATGTTGTTGTTTTTTCAGTCCCAAATGTAGACATGAGTACAAACAAAGCCAGTGCCCCAGTAGGTATTACTGTTTTTGTGGAAAAGAGGAAGATCCCAAATTTGATCCTTGGCTGGTACCTCATTCCTGTGGACAAACTTGTGGGAGAAAATTAAAACCAGAATGTGGGCATGAATGTTTGCTTCTCTGTCATCCAGGTAACGAAAAAGCAGATCTTATTCTGATATTTTTGGATCTACAATAACGTGGTTTTTGGATTACAGTTGAAAAATTATTTTGTCAAACAACTATAATAAATGTATATCTATAGTTTGTGTGACGGAATGATTGATAATTGATTTTGTATCAAAACTTTTATGATGAATTTGAATGCACTTTTGCATCATATTGTTTATAGTTTTCATACAATAATCACAATTATTTCCTATAATTTCATGATCCATTTTATCGTCATAGGTCCTTGTCCCCCATGTCCGCAGACAGTTCGAATGTCCTGCTACTGTAAAAAACAACCACCTCAGACAAGGAGATGTGGTGCAAAAGAATGGTCCTGTGGACAGCCATGTGAAAAGGACTTACCATGTGACCATCATGTCTGTAAGACACCATGTCATCCTGGTGAGTTTGATTTATAAACACTGCTTGTTTTGTGACATTTGTGCATTGCAATGTTATTCAAAAAGAGACAAGCAAAGCTTTAATTATTGAATGTACTTGAATTTAAGATACAAGAAGTCAAATAAAATTACTTTCACTTTTTGATAACCCTAGCTATTGTAATTGATTTTATTCCGCTTCAAAGAAAGCACAGTCTTAATAAATCTTTTTGAAGAAATTGGCTTGGTCATCTTAAATGAAAGGCCATATTTCATTTTGTCTTACAAATTTCATATTTTGCAGGGGAGTGTCCAGTTTGTCCAGAGAAAAGTATGCAGACCTGCATGTGTGACCGCAACCAAGAGATAAGACCATGTGCCAAATTAGAATGGCACTGTGAAGAGGTGTGAAAAATTGTATTTACCAGCTTCATTAATACAGTATAAAAAAATAGGGGCTTTGAATTGAGGATTTGTTACTGTTAGAACTTCAGTTAACATCTTTGTGAACCTTTATTTCTTTTCTTACAATTTTTTTAGAAATGCGGAAAAGCTTTTGAGTGTGACAACCACACTTGTGAAGTTCTGTGCCATGCTGGTCCATGTGGAGATTGCCCAAGATCAGGAAAAAGAACATGCCCTTGCAGTAAATCAGGTATTATTTTGTTATGTTGAATTGAATGACTTTTTTTAACATCACTCATAGTTTTTGATATTGCTGAAATACTGCTAGTTCAGTTCATTTTTTTCTTTTGGTAAGTTTTGAATTCATTGTTATACCCTCTTTTTTATTTAGTTTTTGAAGCTCCATGTACAGAAGATGTGCCAACTTGTCATGATACATGTGACAAGACATTAGAATGTGGACTTCATGAATGTACACAGAGATGTCACTATGGACCATGTGGAACAGTAGGGATTTTTATTTAACATAGTCGCATTCCTGTATACAGACAATAATTTGCATGAGGTTTTAAAGGGGCCATATACCAAATCCCGATGAAAATCTGACTTAATTTTTCCTAGTTTTGGTTCTTAGTATTTATTCCCAAACAAAAGCTTCTAATTTAGTCTTTTATCATTGATCTAAAATACTTAAAGAAATTACCAACAGTCATTTCTGTTGATTTTTTTTATGAAAAAAAGAGGGTAGTACCTTTTCATTTCAAGATTATGGAAATGAATAATAATCAACACATTTGTGCTTTTTCAGTGCCGTGAAATGATAGAAAAAAAGTGCAGATGTGGACAAAGGAAGAAAGAAATTCAATGCTATAAAGAGTACACTTGTGAAACAAAATGTTCCAAAATGAAGGATTGTAGTAAACACCCTTGCAAGAGAAAGGTGAGAAAGTGGAGAAGTCATTTCATTAAGACAGAATATGTCATTGGTTTGTTATTTTAATGTTCTGATGCAAAGTGAACTGACAATGATTTACATAATGAGTTGCACCATAATTTGTAGAAAGTTATGTCAGCTCTGAAACCATGATCAGTTTGATTAATGTACAGGTTTTTTCTTAGTTTTTTTTTTTGTCCAAAATGTTTTATTACTGAAGAACTCAGACTAACAAAAAAATAACCACTATATATACTAATTTTTAATTTCACTTTGATTAAAAAAAATCTATCTTTATCTTTCACTTTTATTCAAGTGTTGTGATGGTAAATGTCCTCCATGTGAACAACAATGTAACAAAACTTTAGGATGCAAAAACCACAAATGTTCAAGCAGATGCCACAGAGGTAATGTATATTTATGCTATATTTCTAAGGCAGTAAAGGTTATTATTTCTTAGAGTAGAATGCTATTCAGTTGTTGGTTTATGTATAGGGCTTTCTGATGGTGAAACTGGTCGAAGTCTTTTTTGTTTGTGTTATGTTTTACTTTTCTTTTGTCCTTATTCAGGTCAATGCTACCCATGCCCTCTTACTGTTCAAATTAGTTGTGGTTGTGGGGCTACAAGTCTATCTGTTCCTTGTGGAAGGGAGAAGGTTACTAAACCACCTAAATGTAGTGAGCCTTGCAAGTAAGTGCTGTTGAAAAAAAATATTAATTGAATTAGATTTAACAATAAACTTTGTATGGCACGCCTTATTTTAATCAAGGACATATTTCACATTTTTAGAAAATGTATCTTTTTAGTCACAACTTGCCACTGATATTACAACATATATTCACTTATTTGGTTCAGAAATCCTCCAGATTGTCATCATCCAAGCCGGATTCCCCATAAATGTCATTTCAATGCATGTCCACCGTGTCGCCAGATTTGTGGAAAGAGCTTTGAGAAATGCAACCATACTTGTCCTGCTATGTGTCATTCTGCTGTCCGAGCCAAGATACAAGAAAAAGTAAGTTTGTGACGCATCTTTTCTTTGATGAGCAAGTAAATAACATATACGAATTATGAGTAATTGTCTATCTGCAAATGAACCCTTGTCAAGCGTTTTTAATTGTTCTAACAAAATTCTTTTTATCTATCTTTGTTACCATTGTTCAGGTGGAAAGAGCTGGTCCTTGGGTCCCAAAACCTGAAGCAAGAATAGAAACAGTGGAAAAACAGTGCCCACCTTGTATTGTTCCAGTACCAACAACATGTCTAGGAGAACATGAGGTATGTAAACAGATTAGCACAAATACAGTACAAACAAAATGTATACTGTGAAAGGCATTTTTTGGATGTTAAATTGTCATGTTATTTCATCCATTTCAGACTGTGCCTATGAGTTGTTCAACTGCTAGTGTGGGTTCCTGTGCAAGACGTTGTGGTAGAAGACTTGCTTGTATGAATCATACATGTACTTTGGAGTGTCACAAAGTACTGAGTGCTACGGACAAAAAATCAGTAAGTCGTCAGTTACATAATGTATAGATTTGCTCTAAAACTAAGCTCAAAAAAAAAGATTGTAGGGTACAATTCTGATTGAAGATAAACAGAAAGGCAAGATTTACAAAAGGAAGAGAAAATTAAGTCAATTAAGAAACTTTACACTTTTTAAAGTAAGAGTGAATTGAACTTGTGAAGGATAGACAAGCAATATCATGGTAAATTGTCACAATTTTAAGTGCACCTAATTGTATGAAGTTCTGTTCATTCTGGAACAGAATGTACATATTTTGCTGGTGTTTACAATCACTCAACAATTGTATTGCGGAAAGCATTAATTGGGTTAATTTGGGGATTTTTTTTCATATAATAGGCTGGCAGAAATTGTAAGAAATGCGAAGAACCATGCACCAAACCTCGTCCTGAAGGCTGCAGCCACCCCTGTATCTTACCGTGTCATTCAGGAGAATGTCCCCCATGTAATCAAATGATTCGCATGCGTTGTCATTGTTCACTGGTGGTGCAACATATAGAGTGTGATCAGTGGATACAAGGGGATGACTGGCATAAACAAAGACTAAAGGCTTGTCCAAGCAGATGCCCTAAAACTGTATGTATTTTTTTATACCTGCTCTCCCATCTAAGTCATTTGTTTTGATTTGTTTACACTGAATTGTGGAATGGGTTTGAAATGTCTAAAAAAAATAGGCCTTGATCATGTGAATGGTTGTGTTGTCTACTTTATTTATTCTGCATATGGTCTTGGAATCAGTATTATTTTTGTTAATTATAATGTGGTTTGATATTCTACTCAATACTCTATGTGACATTTTTTCATTGAGTGAATTTCATCCTTTTTCCCTTTTCATAGCTAAGTTGTGGACATCAGTGTACATCAAAATGTCACCAAGGAGCTTGTGCCACCTCAGACAGATGCACAGAGAAAGTCAAGGTACGATGTCCATGTAAAAGGAAAAAACAAGAATACCTTTGCAATGAAATCCAGATTGGAATTGCCAAAGTAGAATGTGACGAATACTGTGTGGTACATAAGGAAAAATCAAAAAAGGTAGGAGACATAACTAGTGTACACCCTGATTACAGTACAAAATGTGGCTTTGAACAATGACCCTATAGTGGTATATTTTCAAAATGAATTTCTGTATAAGAATAAAGATTGAATGGAATTCAGCTTTCAAAAATGCTCTGGATTTAGCAAGTTGATCTTGATGAAAATGGTGCAACAAAATGCTGTTTGGTTGTAAAGTCATAAATTATTAATAATCACCTTCTGGAGCAAATTGTTGCAATTACACAAATTCATTTCTAGGCAGATTTCATTAACCAACAAACTAGCTGATTTTGTTTGTTTCTATTGACTTTTCTTGCACCAAATTGACTTTGAAAATATTTTTTCTTTGTAATTGACAGCAAGCTGATGTGCAAGAAAAAGAAAAAATTGCAGAGGAACTTAAAAGACAGCAAGCAGAAGTTGAAGAGTTTGAGCGCAAAATTAGAGGAAGGAAGCGCAAACCAAGAAAACAACGAATAGAAGAGGAAGATCCTACATTCCTGGAAAAACACAGAAAATTATTAGTGGCAGCTGTTATTACAGTAATGATAGCTATTATATTTTATTACCTGTGGACTGATGTTGAAATTGAATAAGTCTATTATTGTTACTTTGTTGTTTTAAAAAAGTCATTGAAATTGAATATTTTTACCAAAATATTATAGAAAGTATATTGTATGTGCCTATGTATGTGGTATACTGTTGCGATGTATTATAGTGTTGAATGAAAATGGTTTCAAGATATTCACATATAATTCAAATACACCAAACTATTGAGTGAAGGTAATTTATGTTGTGTTATGTATCTGGTGATTGTTTCACCCAAACAGATAATATAAGAGAAAAATGAATTATTTTTATTTATAGAAAAGAAACTAAATGTAATGTTTAGAGGGAAACATGATCAGATTCTAGTTTCAAACAGAATAGTTTTGAACAGCCGAAATCAAGAACAGTATCACTTCCATTAAACTATTATTTATTTATTTTTCAATCAAACAACTGATCCTTCAGGAAAACTCTCTTTTCAATGAGGCTGACCGTAAAAATGTATTTGTAATTTATAGTTGTGTAAGCTTTGGCTTACTCTCGTTGCATGATACTCATGAATTTACTGCTTCAGATCATTTTG
>JAVSBT010449436.1:0-24465 GCA_033118115.1 Pharyngocirrus eroticus
ATGCGATTTTTTAAAAATGAAAATGCAAATGTCAAACTTAATTGCAGTGCGAGGAATAAACATTTACATCGATGAATCGCCCTAAAAATTACTTTTGAATGATACCAATACTCCTGGACTCGCACTTTAATAATTATTTAATTATCATAAACATTTCATGTCTCTGTTAAATAGGTGAATATCCAGACCAAGACCCTTTCACCCCACCCAGGGATAGGCTGGGACTGCTGACTCGGCATTATGTAATGGAGGGAGACTGGTTATGGGGTGGCCATTTTGTGATGTAAGTACACTGTATATAGGTCAGCCATTTGTTTTTTAAAGAATATTTTTTTTCGTGGCTCTCATGTACAATGAACCATAACTGGCTGAACTAAAGGTGTTGTCGGTTTATTGCTTGTCTATGAATAATATAAATAGCATGTAAAAAAAGATCAATTATCACTTGTCATATTTTTCGAAAAGAGTAGCTATGATGAAGGTCTTCTATCTATAAAGAGGACCACATTGGAAATAATTCTTTGACTTTTATGTGCTATCCTTAGCGAATATCATTCACTAAACAAAATCTGTAGAGTCAACTCTATATCTCAAGACAGTAAAAACAAACAATATTGCTATGGATTTTTACATGAGTTTGAATCCTCTACATTTAGGCCAAATGGTAGAATTGATATAACCACTACTGTAGAAGATGAACCAATGTCTTGGGTTTTGGGAGCATTTGCAATCAGTAAAGATCTAGGATTTGGAGTGGTTCATAATCCTGCAAGGGTAAGAAATTGTTTGAGAACAATGTAAACTGAGACATTTTTTAGAATTGTAACAAAAATATTCAGCATCTTTAAATAAAATCAGATGAAATATATCAAAGCTTTTAAAAATGAGCTATGCTTTTGACTATGTATTTATTTTTGTTGTGAACACTATATCAATGTGTCTGTACTGTATTAAAGGGATGGATAAATGAATGCATTCTTTTCTTTTCTATTCAGCATCAAGCCACTCGCTTCTTTTACATGAGAGCAGAGGCACCCTCTGATGCTGTTAAAGGAGAAATGATTGGTGTGCGAATAGGACTGTTTAATTACTGGGATCAAGATTTGGAGGTAAACAATTCTTTTTATAAACTTACCATGTATGATGAGCTGAGAACATGTTGTGAAGTAGCCATACCAGCCAGAGGTCCTTTGTTGACCAATTCCATGTTCATTCATACATTACTTACAAATTTATTTCAAAAGATGGTTCTTTTGTGCCAGACTTTTTTCCTTTGGGAATTTGGTTAAAATCATAAGTTCCATTCAAGAAGCAAAATTATCCTGAAAATTGATATAGCTCTATTAGCAAAGTCAGTTTTGAATGTAAGCTATAATAATTTATAGTTTACTTTATTCAGAATCCATTTTACATATAACCATTTAACTTGTAACATAATCATTTCAGGCCATTATAATGCTTCATGATTCAGACCAATACAAGTTTGTGATTGTTGAGGAGTTTGGAATTGTGAGTTCTTACAGTCCAAGAACAATCCGTGGAGATATTCAGACCATGATGTTTGTGAGTGTTGTGATCTAGTTTCAATATAACTCATTTTGTATCTAATCAATGTGTATCTGTAATCTAATAAGATAAACAAAACCATTGAAGTCCATCCAGTGCACCCAATGTCCTGAATTTTGAATTAATAAGTATGCGTAAGATAAATGTAATAGTAGAATTGAAAGTAAAACTTTCCTTATGCACAGTATGAATAAAATATAAAATAATGATAAAGTCCAACAATAAAGATATGCAGTTTGAAACCTACATGTTTCGAGTCATCAAGGACTCTCTTCAGGGTTTATTTCAAAAGTTGTCATTATGTAACATATAGCAATATATGCGCAATATATTCGTCTTGAAGTTGTCATATATCTGTGTGTGTCTGGTAGTTGATTCATGTAGATTCATCTAATCGGGTATAGTTCAATATAATAGCAATCAACTTTTGACTGATTAAAATTTAAAGCTTACTTAGAAAGCTTTCAACTTCTCTGTCTGAAGTCATTTTCAATTTGACCATTAGTGATCATTGTCCACTAGATGTAAGGGTAGTAGATATTAAAAACATACATGTACATTCACAGATATCTGTGATCAAATAATTTTCCTATGTGGTAAATGTTACATGTAAGTCCAAAGAAATATCCTCAGTCCTCATATATAGGTAATTAGAGCCATATAAATTGTTTGTTTTTTCAGCTTGAGAAAGGAAATGTTTATGAGATGCACTTTCCTATTTTACCTATTGTTGATGGGTGTATAAAAGTCACGATAAGTGCATACACCTTCTTGTATGAAGATAGAGAAGAATTGGAGATATGCACTAAGGTAATTAACAATATGTAGCTTTAGCTGTATGGTTTAGAAAAGTGCCACAAATTCATTTCAAGAATATGATAATGTCATTGAACAAACAAGAAGAATAGATATAATTCTGTACATGCTCACAATGATAATTACAAGATCTAACTACAATACTATTTTTTATGAGAAAGCATCTTTAGTTCAATTCAATCTTTTATTTCAAATTCTGTAATTAAATAGTACATTGCACTTAAAATTAAATTCTTGAATTAGACATCATTTTATGTGAATCTTCTTCTATTTAACAGCGTAAATAATATTACAAATTTAGTTCTGAATATAAATCATGTATTTTTGTCCATTTCTAGTATGATGGTGTCACTAACTACCTACACACTCCATTCTTCGTTGATTTGATATCTACTGGGTCGCTGGTCTTGCCTGATTTGGAAATCCCTGTCCCTGAAAGGTTCATCAAACCTCAAGAGAGACAGCATTTATATGTACCTGGTTCACAGGAAGCTACTGTTAACATAGTTGGTAAGTAAAGGATTTGATTTTAGCAACATGTATATGTGGAAATGGTGTGAACAATTTTCAGTCTGGTAATTTACTTGTTTCGCAGAGTCATGACAAAGGCATATGCAATGATGATGTTGTATGCAAGCTACTAAATTGATTTTGTATGGCTATGATAATGTTCAAAGAGATCTACTTAAATGTGCATAGTAATTTTAAAATCAATGATAATTCCTAGAAAATATTTTTATGTTTACTCCTCTTGTTTTTAGAGTACACCTGGGCTTAATACCTTATTTCTAATACAGTTAAATATTTGATAAAAAATAAATTGATGGAAATCTTTTCATTGATGAAAAATAAATTGATTTAAATCTTTTCATTCATTTGATGAAATCTTTATTTTAGGTGATGTAGTTGGACCTGGTTTCTTTGAGAGCTATCTGGATGCTGAAAATTCCCTTAGGAAGCCCTATGGAGCAGCTGAACAAAATATGTACAACTTTGCAGCCAATCTATACAATTTGATGTATCAGAAAGCAACCAATCAGCTCAAAGAAACCACCCAGAGTACCACACTTAGGGAAATGAATTTAGGTAATAATGGAAAATTGTGTCTGAGAGAATTATAACAAAATTATAGATTGATAAAATGATAGAAAATAAATGAATAAATTAGATTTATATAGCACTCATCCTTAGTATCCTATATGGTCACAGCTTAAAGATCAAGTGCAATTTTAAAAATGGAAAACTCAATGTTTTCAAATATTTTCTGCAAAATGATTCTCATCTTTCCCATTGGATGTCTTTGCTTTTCAGTTTTTATGACATTTTGGTTTTAAATTGCCTTTCAGGATTCCAGAGACAGTTGAGTTATATGAATTCAGATGGGTCTTTTAGTATGTTCAGAGATTATCAACTTCATACTCCAAGTGTATGGTAAGAATTTCCAGCGTTGTTGAAGAGCTGGATTGATAAGTCATTTATTGTCATTGGTTCTGTGTAAAAGTACTTAATATAACAATATGATGAGAGTATTTTGAGCACCAAATGATCAGACAATCCCATCTGGCCTTCAAAAATGTATCAAATGAAACGTTTTTATTTCTCTTGTAAGAGTCATATTTCATTCATGTTACTTATTGTTCACTTCTTCAGCTGTGTGATTATTCTTTGTAACTATAGTTGCCAAAAAGGTGTACTTAATTTGAAGAAACAAGAAGTACTCGATCTTTAGATGAATGTTACACAAGTAATGAATGAATGAAAGAATTAATTAATTAATGAATGTAGTCTAGCAAGGCAACACAAACTGGCTATTCAGAGCCACCCTAAAGTAAGGTCTGTTCAAAGGTAGCAATACTGGAACCCCTGACAACTAGAAAAAATATTTATGATATTCTTATTTCTCAATTTCAGGGTGACTTCATATGTTTTACGGGTATTCCAAGAAGCTAATGTAAGAGACTGGGAATTAGACTTCTTTGTACCCGTTGAGCTTATGAACAAAATTGCACTTTGGTTGTGTGACCAACAAGACACCACAGGGGCTTTCATTGAAAACGCACCTCTGTATGACAGGAAAATGAGGGTAAGGTTAAGATGAATCTCTTTATCTCTGGCCGTGTCACCATAACCACATTGATTATTTTCTTGACATTGACATAGAAACAAATGCCTGTAGCAAAAAAATTAAAACTAAATATATTTTTACAGGGTCCAAATTAATAATACCTCTTTTTTCATTACTTTGAGAAGTACAATTCATAAAAAATACCTCAATTGCTGAATGCAAAAAAAAAATTGTTAGTATGTAAAACGGTTCACATGAAAGTTTTATGTTTATCTTATATTAGAAAATGTACAACCGGGTCTTCCATGAAAATGATATGCTCTTTATAATGATTGATAAATTATTATTCTGTATTTTTTCTCTAGGGCAATCTGACTGACATCAATGGGGAAATGAAACAATTAAACATCTCAATGACTGCCTATGTCTTAATCACCTTGGCAACAAGCAACAGGTTGACAGGAGTAAGCTTGATTTTCACCTATGCAATGCAACTTTTTTTTCCATTTTAAACAATCCCTACTTCAATGATGGGGGTCCTAAAAAAGTATTAGACTATGGCCTTTTTTTTAAATGTTACATTTTGTTCACACAAATTACTTGAAATATTGTTTCCTGATTCTGAAGCCTTTTACATAGAGACACGCAAAGGTGATAAAACCCAAATACATAAATGTATAATCTATTTTACTATTTAGTAAATAACATTTTTGCAATACTTTATTTTACAATGTCTATAAATTGATCAGCTCAATATGTGTTTGAACTTTTTCTTTTTCATAGGGTGCAGAAATTTGTAAAAACAGAGCAAAAGACAGAGCCTTGGATTACCTGGAGCCTTTTGTCCCCCATTTGACAGATCCATACCAGACATCACTTGTCACATACGCTCTCAATCTTTGCGGAAGTGAAAAAGCTACAGAGGCTTTGTTCAAACTGGATTCAATGAAAATTGCAGGTATATAAAACTTGATTTGTCCTTTGTTTATGGAATATTTTTTTACCCTTTTGTTTTTCCCGGTATACTTAGGCAGTGAGTAATTAAAGGTGTTTGATGTTTTACAGCAATCTCTTGGTTTTTAAACTAGAAATTTGAAATAAATACTTAAAGAAGTTTCCTTTTCAAAATTTCACAATGAATCAAAAGATTAATCTCTCTTTCTTATGATATACTCTTAAAGCCACTTTGTGGAATTTTTATGCCAATATAACCAACTCTACATTGTAACATATCTCACTACGGATAACCCTATGTTTTTATTTAAACAAGCAATCTGAAACCTCTCTAATAACTGGACATATATGAAGCTTGATGCTCTTTTTAATCTATTTGTTGATCAAATAAGTAACTCTGCTTTTACAGAGGGACATATATACTGGGCCGATAAACCTATACCACCAAATGACATCCGAATGATAGACACCATTCCCTATCATCAACCCAGACGTTGGTATGATAATGAAGCTTACGCTGTGGAAGCGACATCTTATGCCCTACTGACCTATTTAAGGCGCAACAGAATTACAGACTCTGTGCCAATCATGAAATGGCTCCAGGAAATGAGAAATACCAATGCTGGCCAGGCCTCAACTCAAGTAAAGAAACTTTTCCATTATCTTTCATATATTTGACGTTTAGTACATTTGATCTGAAAACAAACTCCCCGATAGTTACCTGGAGTATTTTTTACACCATTTCTTCCAAGGAAATGTACTTTTATATAAATCGTCAGTTGGATTCAAATATCGATTTATATCACACACTACAAAAAAAAGAATTACCTTTGAAACCAACTGATAGAATAAAAAAAACTCACTGCATTCCCTTTCAAAGTTTGTTGACAATGACAGTCGTGAATTCTTGTTTAATTTCTCTTCTCTGTTTCATAATTTTCATTTATTTTTACTACACTTAGGACAGTATCATGGCCTTAAAGGCATTAGTAGAGTATGCTAAAATGGATACAAACAGAGCTTTGTACAATATTGAAGTCACAGTACAGGCCACATCTATGGGTAACTTTTCAAAAAAAGTCAGACTTGACAGAACCAATTGGGCTGAACTACAAACTGTTAAGGTACAAAGGCATTGGGTTAATTTTATGAATTTTCTTAAAAAATGCTGTATAAGTCAATTCCTACATTTGTACCAGCTGTGGAGTGCTGGTAGAAGAAGCTATTTCCCAATTACTGTTGCATAAAATTGATTATTGAAGAACTTTTTGGATGATTTTTTTTT
Organism: Pharyngocirrus eroticus; assembly: GCA_033118115.1. Taxonomy (NCBI): domain Eukaryota; kingdom Metazoa; phylum Annelida; class Polychaeta; family Saccocirridae; genus Pharyngocirrus; species Pharyngocirrus eroticus. The sequence continues at coordinate 6,687 of JAVSBT010449436.1, forward strand.
GTATTTTTTAAAGAGGGTCTTTAAAGTATTATTAATAAGGACCTTTCATTTTGTGTTAGCAATTAATCATGGTCTTTGAATTTTTTGTTTATGAAAAACTTATTTCCAAAAATGACTTTTCAGATCAATCCAGTGTGGGGTAGTGTAAGAGGGAGAGCCCAAGGGACAGGTATGGCTCTAATGCAACTTGTCACAAAGGTTAACGTTGAATATCCACACCAAATAAAACCAACCACTGAAGGGAAATTCTTTGATATCGTTATAAAAGAATTTAGTTTTACAGGGAAGAATTTTTCCATCATGGAAATAATGCCATGTGCAAGGTAAGAGGTTGTTATCAAAAGTAAAGGCACAGTACTTCTTTATGTTGACTGTTGTACTAGAGGTTTCAAACTTTGATGGTGAAACTGAATATGCACTATACTTTTATATGACGGTATTATACATCCTGTTTCCATGAAAATGTTACATTTATACTAAAGACACAGAGGAAACCCTGTTTGTTGTGGAGTTTTCTCCTAAAAAAAGAAATTAAAAAATTGTTTTCAGCAATTTAGTGTAGACATGTTGACCCCATCGCACAATGGATAGCACGTCGGACTTCTAATGGTACAATGGTAATTTGGAGGCTTTAGGTTCAAGTCCCACCAGAGTTGTAGTGTTTTTATTCATCATTGTGATAAATCTCTGCATTGACACATAACAATAATCTTTTGGATCTAATTCTATGAATCCTTGTTACCCTTTTTCAGATGGGCCAGACCAGACATCAGCAATACTAGTGGTATGTCTGTCATTGAAATAGATGTTCCCACAGGGTATGTTGTCACCAATGATGTACTGAGATCATACGCACAATCAGGCGAGGTACCAGCATTGAGAAGAGCTGAGGCTTATGGGAGAAAAGTTGTTTTTTATCTGGACTATGTAAGTCTTCACTGGTTCCAATCTGCTCAATATAGTTTAAACACATCAAATATTATCAATAGAGAAATAATTTACAAACTTCGGTTTTTTTAAAGTCATTTGAGAACACATTAACAATGTGGTTAGACACATATTTCAAAGTTGATTTAACCTTCTTTTTTTTTCACATATAAAACTTTTGACATTGTTCCACATTCTTTGTATCTTAGATTGAGAGTGCCAGAGACACCTGTGTGAAGTTCAGACTTGATAGATGGTTCCCGGTGGCTAACATGACAATTCAACACAAGCTCAAAGTCTATGATTATTATGAACCAGGTGAGAAATAATAACTACACATTAAGAAAAAAACTTCTTTTTTCTCAACCAACATAAACTCAAAAGTCCATAATTATTATTCACGGTATCATGCTGAAAAGTTTAAGAAAGAAAACCTAAAAAAAAATCCAAGCTTGAATTGGATGTCAAGGATAATAGCATCTGGCATGTAAAAGAACCAGATAATGTTGAAAACAATACATTGTCTGCAAGGCATATTCTGAGTGGGAAACTAGCGGTGGCAGAGGACTGTAAAGTCAGACGTGTGAGCTGATTGGTCTACCACACCATAGAATTATATCGCCATGGCCATGATATTCACCAATGAATGCTAGCCATAATTATAAAAGAAGAAGAAGAATTGCATTTTAAACAGAAAAAAGAGCTAAAATATACAAAAAAAAAATTCGCTTTTGTTTTTGATGATTGCCTTCATTTGAATTTTTCAATTTTTCATTTTTTTTCTTCTAGGTATGCACAACACAACGCTCTATGACACTTGGTTCTTATTCAATCTTCACATGTGTCAAGTCTGTGGCTCCTTCCAGTGTCCATATTGTAGATTTTATAATTCTGCCACAACCATTCCGATCAGCATCTTTATCAGTGTTCTTACATCAATCCTAGGATTTGTTGTCAGTAAACACTTGACAGGAACATAACATGATTTTTTTTAATCGATATTTTTGTTACATAAAATAATTCTGTAAACTACTTGTAGCACAAGTAACAATACAATTTTATTCAGTATCTGGAATATCAAAGTGAACTATTATAATATCATGGCATATGTAAACTGAAGCATTTTAGATTGATTCAGTTTTGCCTGTAAATAAAACAGATCTACATCTGCACATGCAGTACAGTGGATGTCTATTATCAAAAATTAATGAGGGAAGACAGTTGTGAATTCAAGTGTTCCCTCCTTGCTTATTTGAATTGTATTTTGTATATATTTTACTAAAACCCTTATTTTATTGAATATTATTATAAAGGGTCCTCATATTTTTTTATATCAATAGTATTTTTGATAATGGAACAAGAAAATCTTTATCATGATTTTCTGCTCAACGATGTAGAAAACTACTCTCGTGGATAAATTGGGAATAAACAGATTTGTAAAACTAGTGTAACCTCCAAGAAAGTAACTAGATAACTATGAACAGCTAGCTATTTGTGTATCAAACAAAACCAAATATTTTCCTTGTACATAAGGTTTGTATGATTTGTACATAATCTTGGGCTTTTTTACCATTTTGTTAAGATGTCAATTGTATAAAATGAAGAGTACATGTATGCAACATTAATTACTACATTATTAATATTTCATTTGTTTTGTATAGAATTTCCAAGTTCTTTGCAAAGTACTTTTAAGTGGAATTTTACATTATCGAATGCTATCTACTTAAATGTTTTTAATAACATTTTGTATGAATTCTAGACATCTAAGTTTTGTAATAAAAATGAATATTCAAAAAAGTAAATCTTCTTAATCAATAATTTAACAAGTCACAAATGAGTAACATTTCATTTCACATATTTATTGATGAATAAAAAATATACATGTACAATTTTATAAGTAGGAAACATTTTGTGATTCTTGGCCAGTAACACAGTATTTTTTTAAAGAAAAATTTCCTCCGTTATTGTTCACAAGATACAAAGTGTGCCTTTACTAATGCTATGATGAGTTGATCTTTTTTAATTTTTTCTTCAAACCCTTTGGGGGTGCATTAATTCTAAAGGTAGTTCTGAAATTGAAATACAAAAGGATTGCATTACTACAAGAAATGTAAATCATTTCCAAATGATATGTTGAATCAACTTTAGAAAATTCAGTACTATTAATTAAATGCAAATTTCATAAGCAATTGCAATTTAGCTAGCAAACAATATGAATTTTTTACAATGTGTATACTTACTGACATGTAGAACAAATTGGACTAAAAGCACAAAATACTGAAATTTAAAAAGAAAGAATCATTTTATTTTAAGTTTAAAGAAAAAGTGTTGACTATACATATCTAGCATTACAAGATAAGTCTTTGGTGATGTTTGTGATAAAAATAACATGTACCATCAAATTGTAAGAAAGAAACGCCCGAAAGAAGAGCAAAGTATGAAAAACACACTCAAGATAACAAGAGCTTCAACTCTTGGAAGGTAGTGCACATATTTTGTATAATGGAAGTACTTACTAGATAAACATACTGAACACACATAACCAACATCGATGAGATTCCTATGACAAAAACAAGCAGCTCTGTAATCCACATGAACTTTTGGAGGTAGGGTTAATTTGGATCTATCTGTTGGGTCAGGAAGAAATACCCACTGAAAGGAAACAAAAACCTTGAACCATTTTGTGAATTCAGGAGTGTTTATATGCACTGTACTATCAATAATTTTATATGCATACATACTGGATTCAGTAGATATTTTTTTAACAAAAGGTAAACATCAATATAACCATTAGCCGAAAGCTTTCCAAAAAAACAAAGAAACAAAACTAGTCCAAATTTTCAAAATAATGATACTGTAAGAACATTCATTTTGTAATCCATACATGTAGAATATTTTGTCTTTTTGTCACTAAAATAAAATAAAAATTTGTAACAAACAAGGAAGTCTACTGCTCCCTTTTCATATTGAATGAGATAAAGTTTGACATTAAAAGTTCTTACAATGAGGTACTGTAAAAGCCCACTGAGTTGGGGTATTTTCAAATAAATTCCTCCACTAATATCACAAGCCTGGAAAAAAGTGAAATGAAAAATGTATGAAAGAAAAGGCACATTCTTGTTAAATACAAGTCAATGGAGCCTCATCAACTCTCGGGAGTAAAAAAAAGGAAAAATTGCTTGTTGTTAAAAATGAGTTATTCCTTATGAGGAATACATTTATTTTTCAGAAATGTCGATTAGGATATTTTCTATAAGAACAAGGGGATGATATTTACCTGTTGTAGCAACCCTGATTGGTTATCAAGGATACAAGCATCTATGATAACATTTTGTTTCTGTGCAGTAAATATCACATTCATTAAATTCATATACTGAGAGGGATTGTCTTCACTTCCTTTCACCACCTACAGAAAAAACAACAACATAACACTGAAAAATCAAATATTCCTATACACCCTTACACACAACCCAAACATCTGGAAGTCTTTTTCCTATACTACATAGGTTAGAGTAGCTAAATAAGAGACATGCCAGTAGGGGTTGTGGTATAGAGTGTATAGGTGAATTATCAGAAGCAAAAAAACTACTAGCTCCGAATAGGTTCATTTTTGAGTTTATTTGTAAATTTTCGTTATTTACTACATAATCCTCAGGCAATAATTGCCTGTAGATACAAATTTGCAAATAAATTCAAAAATGAACCTATTAGGAGTGGCTTGTTTTACTTCTTAATGTCAAATTGTCAGCTGGAACTAATTGGTATCAGGGTGTGATTTACTTTTTTTTCTGGCACTGGATAGACAGACCAGTAGGTCAAAATCTCTACTGGACCGTACAATATGCTACTGGACCGTTAACTTGAATAAGAAGATAAGCCCAAATTTTCACTGGACAGCCAGGTTCAGATCTCCGCCGGGCCATACTAAAATTCACTGGACTCAGACCAGTGGACCAGGAGTAAATCGCACCCTGGGTATGAGTAATCAGACCTTGCACACATACTTCCAGCTTGGAGAAGGAATCTAAGAGAACCTAAATTCTTACCAGTATTCGAGATGACAATATTTCCCCATATGAACAACTCTTTTCCATTCTATTAATATCTGGAATTCTATAAAGGAACATTTCATTTGGCATTTTGACCTTTTTACTTTTCAATTTATACAAGGTTTATGTATTATGTATGTTATTACAAAATGCTTGATTAAAACTGTTCTCTTTCAAGTGCATTAGATAGCCTTGAAAGAAAGAAAGAAGCCCTACTAATGGATTTTTAAACATTAATATAAGAACCTTTGAAGAGTCCAAACAAATTTTAGATTTACTAAGTAATATTGCACAACAAAAATCAATTATTATCAAACTCAAAATTATTGATAGAAAAATACTAGATTGTTTAGGCCATTCCAAATTGAGATTGGTTGATGGATGCAGCAGGAACCATTTAATCGTGATTTTTAAGTTTTCCTTTTTTTTTCATAATTTTGCTTTTAGCTTTTAACCAAGAAAATCAACAAAAAACCTTGTAGTCTTCTTAACATACATTCTTTGCTAGTAATAGAGAAATATAAGGATGGTTATTTGCACAATAAGAAAATATTCATGCATAGTTCATGCACTTTCTCTTTTTTTTATTATCATCGCACTACTATATACTGTATTATTTTTGTATTTATGACATTTGCTGAATAAAATCAATCAATCAAAATCCATACACCTCGTTCCTTTCCGTTGTTTTGACTGAGTGAAGTCTTAAGTTTAGTTACATGATTAAGATAAGAAAAAAAGGAAAGAATATTTGGCCATCTTGGCCAATTTTTTATGTCAAAAAATCCATCAACCAGCTGATCAATTTGGAATGGCCTACTATAACATTAATTGCAATCAGTCTTAGTTTCTGACTTAGTATTATGTCCCATGATATTACTTTCTAATGTTGTGTACATAGTTAATACAGATAGTTAGTACAAAGGATACAGCAAAGTGCCATTGACATAGCACCAGCAAGAAGAGAGTCTGAGTACAATTCTCCTGATGTGTCTACAAATAAAAAAATGGATATCAGGTATGATGCAAGTCAATTTAGGGGAACAAAAACAAACTTATTTGTTTAATTTCAGAAAAAAAAACCCCAAGGGGATTCTGTGCTATTGGTATCAAATTCCAAAATTCATACAACAAGCTAAAGCACAATGGAATTAATTCCATATTTTGGACATGTGGTGTAAAAAATAAAGATGAAATCATGCAAACTGAGTTGAGTACATGATAGTCAATATCAATCTCCTTCCCTCTTTATTTTTTTCTGTCATATCAATCTTACCATGGTAATTAAAGCATACACACATGGATTTTCATTCTGGAAAAACTTATTTTCACCTACAAGGCTACATGGTAATTACCATTAAATATTGTTACATTGTTTTATATAGACCATAGTCCTAAAATCTAAACAAAAAAATATTCTAAGATGCTTCATTGAGCCTTGTGTTCTAAAGCTGTTGAAAACTAGACTGCAAAAAACATTGTAATACATTAGGTCACATCAACAGATTATGCTTTTGGTCACATTACATCATCATTATATTTAAATTTTTAGAACTTTTGATTTTTGATTCAAAGTTTTTATTGTCAATCATGATTTTGATAATGTTTGACATTTGTCAGTTTGCTTTATACAAAATGTTGTCTGTAGGCCTGCTGTATGAATATGGTATAGGCTGATGGGCTACCCTTAAGTTTACACTACAAAATACACAATAAGCTACAATACAATGCCATGATATGTTATATAATACAACTCAATAAGAGAAAGATATGCATATTAAGAATAATTAGCTATAACAATACAATTTTTTTTAAATTGGTAAATGGAGCATGATTCCAAGTTCATACAAATAGAGAGATATTGATGGAAAACGTTTTCTTTTGTCCCTTCTTTATTTTCACAAATGGGGGACCTTTTCACCTCATTTATATCCCTTCTCTAGTGGAGACAAATTAACTAGTTGTTCAAACAATGCCATGGTTACCAATAAATACCAATAAAAAATGAAATAGGGAAAGGGATTCTTAATATGTACATACATTCTAGGCCAAAGTGAATTCATGAACTATACAACTCAGTTCTTAAAATTCATTCAATTCTGTCCTTGGAAAAATGGAGGTGAGTCAATTGTAGCAAAAAAAAAAAAATTTCTCATAGACTGCTTCAAAGTAAAGGTCCAAATAACTGAAAAACTTGTACATAGCTCAAGCAAAAGGACAAGAAACAAACATTTTCTGTCAGAGTACCTTCATGGATATTTCTTTTCATAACTTTCAAGAATAAAAAACGTTCTTCTACAAACACTTTTACCATCCCTTTCTGTTAAAACTACTGCTTATAACCAAATGCCCAAAAGGTGTGGAGTGCAATACTTTTAACATTACATCTGTGCTCAAAAAGCTTTGAAATATTAAAGACATAAAATGGAGCTTGGAAATGACACAAATATAACTACACATATGCCAACTGCTACTGGGAGATCTTTGGCCAGCCTTTTAACTGCGGCACTTCTTGTAGGAATTGCTGTCTATATTATCATTGCTAATACTTTGATCATCATTGCAGTTTGCAAATTCCGTCATTTGCAGACACGAATCTACCTATTTACAGTCAGTTTAGCAGCAGCTGACCTTTATTCAGGGGTATCTATCCCTATAGCTTGGAATTTGCAAGAGGATGAAGATATTACAAATACTAGATCAAAATGTGTCATGTCTTTCTTCTTCATAATATTTGGCATGATTTCATCTGGATTGTCCATGCTCCTTATAGGAGTGGACCGTTACATTGCAATCATATATCCTCTACATTATGATATTCTATTACCCAAATCAAGGTGTGCTATCCTGATTGCACTTTCTTGGATATTTGCTGCATTACTGGGCTCAATCATCTTACCTTGGAATAATTATGAGCAACAATCACCTGCTTGTACTACAAGCATTCTCCCGTTTGGATATTCAACATTTGTTTTGGGTACTATGTTTTTAGCCACTATGTGCGTAAATATACTAATGCATAGCAGAATTTATTTCACAGCCAAAGCACACCAAAAAAAGCTGAATGAAATCCAAAATGGTGACACAGACACAAGCAAGAAGAAAAAAACTGATAAGGCCACCAAAGCAGTGATAATTATTTTAGCAACTTTTGCTATTTGTTGGGCACCTCTAGCAACCATTTTACCACTTGTATCACTACATATGGATGTGGGACTAGGACTTGATCTTTCATTTTGTTTGGCATACTTTAACTCAGGAATGAATTTTATCATTTATGCTAAGACCAACACATCTCTTAACACTGCATTTAAGCATCTCTTGGGCTGTAAGAATGCAAGAGTTGATATGGATGAATCCAACACCGACAAAACTGGCATGGCTACAGTTTCTTAGTTAACATTGTATAATCCAAGTCAAAGCTAAGACAAGGATAATGACTAGAAAATCACCAGACAATACAAGTTTTTGTTTATTCTATCTCTTTTACTATCTCAAAATACACTTATTGAACAAATAAAAATGAACATTTTGGTCATGGCATTTTATGATGTACTAATGGATATCACATTTCAGATGGGGAAAAAAACAACTAAAAAAAGTCAAAACCTTTCAGTTCCAAATAACTGTTGTTCCCCTTTCTCTTTTTTAAGTAATTCTGCAATAGGCTTATCACTCCTTACTCCAAATGTCTTAACCACAATATCAAATAACATTGTACTGAATGGGAAAACTGGTCTGGTACACCAGGTCACAGTCATTTGGAGTACGGACTGTTATAGTATAAAGGCTTTATGAATGTCATTATGTTGTTTTGTTTTCAGGGTTTATCTCAATACGTTATTACATTTGATATGCTTTATTAAACTAATCAGCAAGCAATCTATCAATCAATTAGGGGTGTTCTTCAGTACGAAAATCTGTACCTAGAACTTTGGTATTAGGCAATAAAAAATCCCAACAGCACTGTTGTTTTTTTGTTGTTCATTTTCAAATGATGTCCTCATGAGATTATCATATTATATAGGTAACAGGAGATTTTCTAATAAGACCCCCCAAAACTCAAAAGGATATAACGAAAGTTTTAACATTACAACGTATCAAGATGACATATAAATAAGGTGTAATAAAGTGTAATATTGAAACAATATCAAAAAAAGATTCATATAATTTCTTTGTTAGTTTTACTGATTATCGATCATAGATATACTCTTTTTCTTTTCATAAATCATCTTTATCTGATCAACTTTCTTTTTTCATTTCACTAACCTTCTAGAATCATTTCTGAAATTTCTTCCATGACTGTATTATTGAGCTGAGCAAATAGTTCATATTTGCCATCATGAACTCCTCTAGGTGCATTTTCCATATAATCTGTGTTTACTAATTTATCATCTGGTGTTTCTTTTTTAGGATACAGAAATTTGCTGTTAATAAGATAGAAAATTTAAGACACATGTTTAACAAGTATTTGATTATGCTTTTGTTCATTATTTTCTTTATCAAAGTACCAATTTTATAATTATCAATATCGTTTCTCACTATTCAATTCCATTAATAAAACATACCTGCTATTTGTGTGTGCAGCAATCAACGCTAATTTATTTCTGTGATTCAACATGAGATGGGAATTTGCATAGACCATTATGGCATCAAGACATTGAGATAATACCAGCTAGAAATGAACAAACAGTTATTGTACAAGTTGCAGAGTGGCAGTGGCTCAGGGGTAGGTTAACTTATAATATTTTTATATTTTTTCAAATTATTATCACTAATCATTCTAATGTACAGTACAGAGAAACAAAAAAAAGGTTTAATTTCAAATGTGTATAACTCAAAAGAGTGACAGGATCTTTTCAAATATTCGTGCCAGGGTGATACTAGCCTATTCAATTAATGTTCTTAAACACTAGTAAAAAGTGTTACTAAGTACTGAATTGTCATTCCATTTACAACCATCAATGAATGATATTTGTGGGCGAAAATAGAAATAGATCATTACTTCTCGGTCTCCTTTTAGAAGTCTCTGCCCCCACCATACTGGACTCGTATCTAAAACTATAACGAGTAAACTGCTTGGCTCGTCTGCAAAGAAAAAATACATCAACGTGATTTACCATATGAATGCATTTGGAAAATCGACAAATTACCTAGAAATTATATTTACCGTCTGCCATACTGAAATAAATTCTATAAGAGATCAACGTTGATTGGTCCACTGTCTGAAATCCTATTCAAAGCGCCAATGATATCCGTGGTTTCAAATCAGTAAAGTGTCACAACAGGATCACAAAAAACTTGGTTTCAACGTGAATGAATGACTTTTAACTTTAACCATGAATACAGGAGGTTGGTTTTATGTTTTAATACTGTGGTTATCCAAATGTATCATTAGGGTATTAAACCTGTGGTTATCATTAGTTGTATTTTCGAACATGAAAATGTTGGCATTGCATCATACCTTTGTAAATAGGGAACATTGTCATATACCTAGGCTAGACTAAATGTAAACATATGTGTAACAGTATATTTACTGTCAGTGTCATTGACAATGTTAGTCTAGAACTTCAAATTAAAATAAATGCAAAAACAAGTTAATTCATCTTCAAATGGAATTATTTAATATGGATAATTTATTAAAGATTTTGTAATGTAAATTTATTGTAGAAGATACTGCCCAATATTTTGAGGACATTTTGAAAGAAAAACCAGGGATTTCTGAAGCTGTTGCAGCAATAAAAACGTTAATACAATTCATACAACTTGATTCAGGTAAAAAAATACGGGTACTTACAGACTGATAGCTTCAAAGGTTAAAAAATATATCACCTTTTCCCCAAGAATGATAGAATATTTTTCTTTCACTAAACTTTATACATCTCTTTCCCCAATTCACCATCTACCAGCAAGTGTGTATGTTTCTATATCTACATTAGAAACTATTTTTGATAAAAGCTTGTGGGCATTTCTTTAATTATTGATTTCTGTGTTAAACTAAAAGATGGAATTGAAAGGGGATCATGCTAGACACCTCAAACCAAACCCAAGTCTGTCACCCATAATGAGTTACATGAGTATGACAAGCAAGGGCAGATTGACTACCATCAGCTGAAATAAGCTTGAAAAATATGGCTTGTTCTCAAATATATTTCATTCTTTCTCACAGCTGAAACCTTACTTGGTTTGAGAGAAAACTTGAAAGCTGCCATAGCTACTTTGACAAAAACTGACCATGCAGTAGTGACATCTGTTTCTTCAGGATGTGAACTATTCCTCAGATTTATAACATTGACTGGGCTGATGGAAAACAGAGTAAATATGTTTTTAATAAAGATGAATTTAAAATGTTAATTGTTTTTTTAACATCCATACTGAGACATTTTTTTATTGAATCTAACTTACAGGATTTCCAAGAATGTAAAAGAACATTGGTAGAGAGGGGAAATCTTTTCCTAACAAAAGTTGCATCATCAAGAGCCAAAATTGCAAAATTGGCACATCCTTTTATATCAGATGGAACAGTAAGTAACTTTTGAATGATCAGTCAAAAAAAGTAATTTTGTTGCATTTTCATTATTGAAATTACTTTTTGGACATTTTCTAATATGTCATTATTATTATTTTCTTTTAGACAATTTTGTGCCATTCAAGGTCAAGAGTAGTTTTAGCAGTTTTAAAAGAAGCAATGGAGGCCAAGAAAAGATTTACAGTTTATGTGACAGAATCAATGCCAGATAAATCAGGGTAAAAGCCCTTTAAATCATCCCTCAAATACATGCAACCATAAAAAAAGAACTTCAGCTTTTTATTACATTTCTGACAAAGCTCAAAATAAAATGTCTTAAAAGAATGTTGTGATTTTTGAGGAAATCTTTTCCACTTTTTTCAGAGAAAAAATGTGTAATGATTTGACAGAACTTGGAATTCCAACGGTTGTCATATTAGATTCAGCTGTAGGGTGAGTGTTGTTGTCAAAATTAATTTTCACAAATTACCATTTTAAAGTTATTTCTGCAGCCTTTTGACTACTACTCTTATTTTTTTTGTGGTCTTGTGATTTTATTAATTATTGTCATTTTGTTTGAAATTTTCAGGTATATTATGGAAAAAGTGGACCTTGTATTACTAGGAGCTGAAGGAGTTGTGGAAAGTGGAGGAATTATAAATAAGGTACATGTATTAATGTTATTTATGATTCTGTAAAATGTATGTTGCCAATACATTTAAAGAATACAATTCAGCCATATAAGGGATAGAATTATGACATGTGTATACTTAATTCGAGGTACATAGTTATAAAATCTGCTATTTTTGGTAATTTATTTTTCTCAATGTTGTTTAATTTTCAAACTTTTCCAAAAATACCTTCCACTCCATATTTCACTCACTGTTTGGTGTCATTTTCAGATTGGAAGCTATAATTTAGCTCTTTCAGCAAAAGCTATGAATAAACCCTTTTATGTTGTGGCAGAAAGTTTCAAATTTGTAAGAATGTATCCACTAAACCAACAAGATGTTCCAAATCAATTTAAAGTAAGTAATAATGGAAAAAAATCAGATGTTTCTCTTGATATATGACCAGTAACGTCAAACCAAATTGATACTTATTTTCAAAAATTACTCATTACATAAGGTAAAAGACATGCAGCAAGGGCTGTGAAAGTGTATGTTCAGTTTCTTGCTTTTTTTGTTAAAAAAAAATAAAAAATGTGTATGTAACAAATATTTGTTTTTTTACTATTTTCATGTTACATTCATTAAATATTGTAAAAGTGGAAAGGTAATCTTGAAATCACAATTGTTGTTATGTTTTTTTGATATTTTTGTCAAAATTTGGAATGTGAATTGTAATCTTATATTCTATCTTTATTTTCAGTATCAAGCTTCAAAGTTAAGTAATAATGTAGACCTTTCAAGAGAACACCCAATGGTTGATTACACTCCACCAGCTTACATCACACTGCTTTTTACAGACCTTGGTGTTCTAACTCCATCTGCAGTTAGTGATGAACTTATCAAATTATATTTATAGCATAGAAGCTGCAGTGATACGAAGGGTTTTGTTAAATAGATGGGAAATTCCAATCAAATACAACAAACAAACTTTTTAAATATTTGCTTGACAGAAATGGAAAAACATAATGTGTTATGAATATGATGGTGCAACATTATAATTAAAATTCCTAATCAAACTGGAAGTCTCAACTAGATGGTGTTGAATTTATTTTATTCTTTACAAATGACAGTGTCACTTTGTAAAGAATGTGTTGTATATGAACCATGTAATGTATGTGTAAAAAGTTTGGCTAGAGATGGAATAAAGTGAAAATAAAAGAGTACACCTTGCCAGTTTTTGTCTTGTGTAGTCAATCTGATTAGTCGCATCAAATGTATTTGCTAAAACATAATGGTTTATTTGACATATATGTTTGATGAAGGATGAAGTACTCAGTTTGATGAAATTCACCTAACCATTAAGTAAATAGACAGATTGGTGTGCAAGGGGGTGCCCCCTCTCTCTTGTATTTTGACTGAAAGTTGTTTCTGTAAGTTAATTCAATAATTATATTTTTTAAAGAATCCCAAACTTTCTGGCACACAGACTCTGCATGACAAGTTACATAATTATGATGCTTTTGCATAATGATCAAATGTATCATCAGACTGAAATTTCACTGATAATTAACATCAACTAAAGAGGGGGGCATCTAAGACTAGTCTGAAGAGATAATTACTCTGATAGATGTCAGACGAAAGCTACTTGCTTAAAAATAAAATTGTGAGTAAAAGTTTAATCTTTACCTTTTGAAATAATTACACTTCTTTTATAAACCCCACTTCAACCCACAGATGGCGTTACATTCATAAGATCAGGTCAATTTAAAGGTCAAATCAGGTTATTCATCCAATAAAAACAGAAGAATGCAGTTTTTCCTTGAATTTAGGAAATTTCAAACACGCATGTGTAGACAGATATCTCCATTTTAGACTTGCCAAACATCATAGGAAATACAAAAACATTTGTGAAATCAATGAAATGAACATGTTGATAAGACCTTTTAACTATTTTGACAAACTCTGACAAATATGAAGAGGATAAATTTGAAAGGTTTACGAATATCAAGTCGTTCTAGAGAACGTCAAGCTCCTGGTCAATCTGACAGTCATGATCACAGTCGGATACAAACTGACAGCGATGGCGAAGAATCAAGGCGATCATCTGACATTTCACGTCATAAGAGCCCTGAAAAATCGGCGAACATAAAAAGAAAAGGTAAAAAGGGATTCTTAAAGTCTTTGAGAAGGAGAATAACTTCAAATTTACAACGAAAACGTGATTCTAGTGTTAGTGATGATGAATGTGGTGACCAAAATCGTCAAATCGATTCATACTGCGGTAAACACGAGTATGAGCAATGTGAGTGCAATACTTATGAACGACCAAGTCATAATAGTAACGGAGTTTCAACATGTAGATGTAGTGGTGCTGGTGAATATACACCTTTATTCACCGGAAGTCCCAAAGTATACAAACAGCAAGCAACCAATGCAGTAGATTCCAAAGAGTCTTCCACAGTTGACTTGGGAGAAACCGAAAAATCAACGAATCTCTTTTTGAGTGATACTGAATATGGACATGCCTCGGCACCAATAACACCAGTACACACTGGACATTTCAATTATAATGTTGGTTCAAGTACTGGTGGACAAGACCAGTTGGTTGTGAACTCTGGGCCATCTAGTCTTCAGGGCACGCCCATTCATATTGTTCACCCTATAAGGAGGAATGACCCATTTTTTTCTTCTCTAAATGGCAGCACACACATTTCATGTGGGCCAAACCACACAGGTAACAGTGACTCAAACGAACTTTCATCTGTGTCTTCAACTCCTAATCATAATACCATGCATACTCTACAGTCTCAACCAGTTTATGATCAGGTCAAAGATTCAGACCCTAAGTCATGGAGTCTCACTAAAGAACTGTTCAAACTGACAAAATATGGATGGTACTGGGGTCCTATAACTCGTCCTGAAGCAGAAGAAAAACTGACTGATCAGCAAGATGGTGCATTTCTAGTTAGAGACAGTTCCGATGACAGGTATCTTCTCAGTCTAAGTTTTCGTTCCTATGGCAGAACACTACATACAAGAATTGAACACTGTAATGGTGTATTCAGTTTCTATGCACAGCCAGAATGTGAAGGATACACATCAATCGTTGACTTGATAGACCATTCAATGACCGATTCCCAGTCTGGAGTATTTTGCTACTCAAGGGCAAGAACACCAGGTTCTCCTTCATTTCCTGTAAGGCTTACAAAACCAGTGTCAAGATTTTCACAGGTCCGTACACTTCAGTACCTATGCAGATTTGTCATCCGTCAATATACAAGGTTTGACCATATCCAAAAGCTGCCATTACCCCCAAGTATAAAGGGGTGGCTTGAAGAAAATCAGTACTAAACTGTGCAATCAACATCATTGCAAGGAAACTAAATCGGTGTGAATGTTAAAACAGTTGGTGAAATATACTTGAGTCAATGAAAGTCAGTGTAAAAGATAAGAAGATTTGAGAAAGCATTGTAATTGTGTTGGATCCTGTAGGATTTCTCCTTTTCAACACTTAAAAAGAATGAAGTTTATCCTAAGCAATTATTTCATGTTTGTATTTGTACAATATTAATGCACCCTTCATACATTTGTATCCATTTTGAAAACATTGTTATACCAATGGTGCTGATTAATATTGATATGATGGTAGTCATTCAAATTGCCATATTTTGATTTTTTTTATATAATATATAGAATCTATGTCTGATAACTTGTATATAAAGCTGTGAAAGTCTTTGGGACACTGCAGGTTAGTTAAATGATTTCTAGAAAATCCAATGATATACCTTTCTGAGAATATGAATTTGAGACAAGAGTTACTGATAATCTTGATTTTCTATTTTGTAAATAATTATAAGAACCATTGTTATATGAATAATCAGAGTTACTATAATTGATGTTTGGGACAATTATGGGAGGGGGAAATTATAGTCAATCATGAAACTTTGTGATAATTTACAAATGGTTTTGGAAAGCAATGTTTAGTCTCTTTGCAAGAATACTTACATTTCGTCTTGTGTGGCGGATAGAACCAGTGTACAGAATGATTGAGTATGCATTGCAACCAAATATAATTAATAATCGCTTCAATAGTGCTGAAATTCTGTTACATTTATATGAAAATACTTATTTAGGTAAGTTCAGATTTGTATTTTCCAATTTGAGTTTATAAGGTTTGTATTAGAAGTCTTTGAATAATAAAAAAGTTAAGTTTATGCATGCTTTCTTTTGTAAGGATCCTTGTACTTTTTCTTGTTGCAAAGCATCCTCCTGAGAGTAACAAATCGAATTATTTGATAAGTCTACTTCCAAGACACTAAAGTACTATTCTGATGTAAATGTAGCTTTGTGATTGCTAGTTATGATCATTTCTACTTTATAGATAATCAAGAGTTTTAAAAGAATTTCATGGCAGTTATTTTAATTCAAACCCACTGTAAGTGCACAAATAAAATGAATGCTGCTCACATTTACCTCTTACATATGATGTAGATATATATTTATGCTTCATTTGTTCACCCCACTTGCTATAAGTAACTAGCATAATTCATTTCTTGTTGACGCTTATAATTATCCAAGTTCCATGTTAACCAAGTGTGCTTTTACAAGATTGCCGTCAAACATCCTGAAAGAGACCATTTTTATATTGAATTGTTATTCATTCTTATGTAATTACTACTTCTTGTAGGAATCTTGTTGCTGCTGTGTGTAGATGTAATACTTGAAAAACTAGAATCTGTGTTTTATAAAGTGCTGAAAGTTTTGAACAACCCAGATCTGACGCTTTTTTAAAAAAAATAATAAAAGATGAAAACTGTTTGTCTTATATGCATGTTTGTTAAGTGAATGTTTTCAATTAGGCTGTTTATTGAAATAAATCCGGTTCTGATGGAAAACATATTTACTGTTTCTTAGTCCATTAATTTTACAAGATGTAAGAAAACAAACCCACAAAATAGTCATTAAAAAAAACGTTTATTTACACCATCATCACACTATTTGATATTGTACAATAATCCAAAGTATTTACGGAGTAAAAACAAAGGCAAATAATTAAATACAACTAAAATTACAAGTATACAGTAGTATCATACATGTACAAAATAGTGATGAAATATACAAATGTGATTATTTCAAACATGATTCTGACTATCTGCACTTATTTTCAAATTCAGAATTTTTGTATTTGAACTGTAAAGCTATCCTGTGAAATAATATTTGAATTTTTCTATCCACACATTCTACTGCAAAAACACATGATATTTACTGGTACAGTCTAAAACGTCAAGGGTTGTAAGCTGTTTTATCGGACTCTGTTATTCATTCCCATCATATTCCTAGTCTGAAACAAAGAGAAAAATTATATAAATGCCAGTAACATTATTCTATACATCGGGTTCACTACTACTGTTAATTGATTAATTATTTCATGTTCAAGGATGACGCTTCTATGTTTTTTCTTATGAATTCATACATTTCATTTCCTTACCACCGACATAGCTCCCAGTATACTTTCACCCAAATCCTGAAACTTCTGCTGTAGCTGCAGAAAGATGAAAATGAACAATTAGCTATTTGCCCAAAATATTTCATAGTGATCTTAATATAATAATAAGGACCTTATTGTGACATAGCAATTCAAATTACTCCACTTTTTTTTATTTCATATCAAATAAAATGAAATT
>JAVSBT010449448.1:0-10072 GCA_033118115.1 Pharyngocirrus eroticus
TCTATAACAAAGCTTATTTTTAAGTAAAAACTAACAGTTGTGTGCAAAAGTTGAAAATTATTTTACAATATAAAAGATTATAATATTATTTTCAGGGCTATTAGTGACATCAGTATCATTGGCATCACTCAAAACATATTAATGGAAATTCATAACATTTTATATGTCTTAAATTCTAAGAAAACAATCAAGACTAATTCTACCAAGAAGTCATCAAGACTTAGCTAGCTGTATACAGTTGACTTAATGTATTGGAGCTTGATTTGTTTTGACCTTGAAAGCCATTGCTACAATTTAGATAATAACCAGCTATTTACCTTGAAATCAACAAAAGGGGGAATGAAAAGCAGGTAGAAAAAAAACACCAAAACAGTAGTTGGAAAAACCTTGTAGGAAATTAAAAAACAAATTACATCTGCACCTTTGACAGTGTGAAGTTTAGGAATTGTAAACAAACCTGACAAATAGAACTTATGAGGTGGAATGGGGTTTAAGCTTGAAAAAGCATGAGATGAACAAGATTGATAAGTTGATTAGAGTCACTGATTACTTTGCAGAAGACCAAATACAGGCATATATTTCATCTATATGATATATTGGTATAATAAGAAGCAAAAAAGCCCACTCCGAATAGGTTCATTTAAAAATGTATTTGCAAATTTTCGTTGTTTTAACTACAACATCTTCAGGCAATGATTGTTTGTAACCATGTGACCTCTGGAATGATGTAATTGTTTCCTACATCTTTCCCCCTAGACCACGCTGCTTCTCTTTTAGCTCCAGTCACTGAACTCAACACATCTACATATCGCTTTTGAAAAGGTTATTTGAACAAGCCAACACTCTGCATACTCCTAGGTGTACTATAAGGACCTATAGCTCCTTTCTAGCATTTCTGTGTAAAAGGCCAATGTCTACTTTACAAAATAAACAATAGCAAAGACATCCAAAAATCATGTTTGCTTGATATTCATGAACAACTGACCCAAATTTGTTATACCCTATTAATCTATCGACCAACTAATCAATTTGGAATTGCCTCAGCTTAAAACAGTTTTAAACTGCTACTCAATAGGAGCATGGTGGCTCAGTGACAAAGCATGTACCTAGAGATCGGAAGGTTGAGGGTTCGATCCACGGCTTTGCCTCATGTCTGCGCCCTTGGGAAAGATATTTATTCCTGATTCCCCTTCTTCACCCAGGAAACTCAAATGGGTACTAGAAAATACTGAGAAAGTAACCTGCTATACACTAGCATCCTGTACAGGGGTAGTGAAATCTCTCAGTCGCTTGTGCTACAGAAACCTAGGATAAGCACTGGCCTGATGGGCCTTAATGGCTTGAGTATGGCTTACTACTCAATATGAAAAGACAATTTCCAGTCAAAAACATTTCAAATTTCCTCAACTCATAGAAAAAAATCGACACGAATACAGATCATTATTGGATTTTTTTTCTATTTCAATAATCCTTTCAACGCATCAAAAATTGTCTGTAGTATTGGGATCTGATTAGATGTGACAATCTAGAAGGAAAATTCTTGCTCCGGCAGATCACAAGGCAGATCGCAAGGCCCCTTAAACATTTCATACAAAGAGTGATGGAATATTTAAAGACAAATCATGCATCATCAAAAGCTTTTAGAATAACGTAGGGATTTGAAGGCATCAGTCCTTTTTATCATTTTAGGGTAGAATTTTTCAGGTCTTTTTTCTATTCAATAAAATATTATGTGGAGTTTGAATTGAAAGCCGATCTATTCAAAATTCATGCGGGAAAAATGTCAGGCTTGTCTTTGACTCTAAACATCATGATTTTTCAAATGAAAGGAACCAAAGAAGCTGTTCGAAAAGGTTTTAAACATGTCCAAGAAAATAAAACAAGTCAGCGAAAATGTCTATGCAATTCTAATTCACGATGGATAGTGGATTTAATCATTCTTTGAGACACAGCCTTCTAAAGGAATAGAAAATGAATGAAATTAAGTCTAAAATGTCCAGCCCACCTATTGCTGCTTCCCAAGAATTCATTTAATCACGGCACACAAAAATGGAACACTGTTAATCAAAGATAATTATCTAAACTAACAACTTTAAACATCATCATTTCAAATTACTAATACTTAATTCTGGAGTTAATCCTTTTTTATGTTCATAAGAGATATGTCCTAGCTGTCATCCTCATTTTTTCAAAATATTCTAAATTAGTTTTGTAAAAAATCTGTAATTTTTCATTATGTTAATAATAATGAAATAGAAATAAATCTGGGGCCGGTTTCAATTGACTACTTAAATATATGTAGGACTTAGCCTTTAATACAGTAATCAAATAACACACACTTTTAGTCAAACTTTAAAGATATGTGCATTTTGAGAGATAAGTCAGACTAAAGTAGTCAATTGAAACCGGCCCCTGAACTTTATCTGGACACTATGTTAATATGTGGACTAGACCATGGATTCTGTCCCTATGACACATTAAAGAACACAGGTGACAATGACTGAAAACAATGTTGTTAACTGTTTTTCATTCTCTACTGGATATTATCAACAATAATGAAAAACCCTCCAAACGGCTCTGTGGGAGAACAGTTCATACTGAAAACACTACCCTGGTACAATATGTTACGATTTAAAATAAAAAAATAGCTAGCATAAATAAAATAAAGCCTGGATAAAAGCTATGGTGTTCCCATTGATATTCCCTATCCAACTTCTATTGAGAGGTTTGGCTGTATAATATATGGGGAAAGTCATGCATCTGATTTGTCAATGGTTTCTTACAAAGATCCTTATTTTCAATAGGAGCTTATATGAAGGAATTGAAAGGACTACAGCAGAGCTATGGGATGAAATGAAATTAGGTTATTAGAGCAGGCCACCTCTCTTCTCTGTCATTGGCACTTTTTAGTTTTCTATCTGTTGTCATTCTGCCTGCTGTTGCATCCTCAGAAATAGCTTTGTTGAATACAAGCTGTCTGATCCAGCAGACTAACAATCTCATTTTGTAAAATTGAATCAACGTTTCTGACTGCTTTAGTTAGAATATTTCATCTAACAGTATTATAGTATAGAAGCGTCAAAAGAAAAGGGAGGGGGGTGGGGAAATATGGAAAAAGCATATAGACAAGATGGTTCATTGATAAAAGGCTAAAAAAGAATGACATAAAAAAAAGATAGAAAGTAAAGCTACGGTAACATTTGCCTCTACGAACTGCGTACAAACAATTCTTGGACTATTTCTTACGTCTAAGAATCGTAAGAGCAATTGTGACCTTGGCATTAACAATGTATATAGAAATATGTTAATACCTTGAAATGATTCCATTACATGACAACATGAAAGAGAAAAAAAGCTTTTTTAAATTATTGTGTAGGTTTTTCATTTGCATGTTAGACTCCCTGTTATAGCTGCGTCCTTGAATGACTCAAACGTTAATTGCCAAGGTCAAAGGAATACTCCCAGTACCAGCTGACAATTTGACACAAAAGATGCAAAAAAACACTCTGAATAGGTTCATTTTTTAAATTTATTTGCACATTTTTTGTTGTTAACTACAACATCTTCAGGCAATTAATGCAACAAAAAAACCTATTTGGAGTGGGTATTTTGCTTCTTGATAGGACATTTTTATGCAAGGTTTCTGCAAAAGATATGGTCCAATGGAAGATTTATTTGCAAATGTTGACCTGTCAACACTTAAATTATTAGGGTCTACATTTATTGTATACTTTAAATTATCCTTTGAGGGGTCAACAAGGTTTTTTCCTGTCCCAGGCAATCCTGATGGAAAATAATCAAATAGGTCTAGATTCAAATTCCACTGTCTGATATTTGGAGTCCGCTACAGACAGTAAGAGAACATTTTACCGTAACAGACCCCCAAACAGTCAGAATCTAGGTCATCTTGAGGTATTGAGCCTGCTGGCAAGCCCCTTATGTTGAACCCTGTCCTTCATTTATTTATATCAGTAATCATCATAAATACATCTCCTATCAGAAGATATCCTTAAAACTAATTAAATGGTACTCATTCTAAATTTACCTTTTACCATTATCTATCCTTGAAACCACTTGATTACTGAGTAATTACTATACATTTACATTCTGTTATTGGCTAGCATTGAACTCTAATTGATTAGGAATCATTAGGAATTCATCTTCTGCCACTAGCTATCCTTAAGACTTAATTGACCAGTAATTGCACTGCTATGAATTTTGCATGAGATTGCCATATTAATTTTACAACCTTAATTGCAAGAAATGCCAGAAGCTTGGATAATGTCCTAGATTCTCCATGTGAAACTTCCATCTCTGTATCGCTACGCCACAATGTCCTAAATAAATTATAAGGGAGTCAATTCAAGTTATTTTAGGGGAGAGGCCAGGCCAGGCCAGGCCAGGCCAGGCCAGGCCAGTGGAGACCTTTGTTTATAGTTAAAAGTTTATTTTCATGTCATAATAATGTACAAATAATTGATATGATAAAATATTGAATTATGTAAATTCATCTAACCAGTGTTAATACATGAATAACTCATTGAACTTTTAACTGGTTAAAAATTTTGCTTACAACGAAAGCTTTCAACTACTATTCTGTAGTCTTCATCAGTCAAATATGACTAATTGACTGATGAAGACTACAGAATAGTAGTTGAAAGCTTTGCTTGATCACCACATTGTTTAAAGTACTCGCACCAAAGGAAAGGAATTGGTATACTGCTACCCTATACTTTATCCCAGCACTGTTAAAGCAACTTGGTCTAGGCAGGCACTTTAAACGAACTATGTAAAAATAGATAAAATTAAAATGTCATAATAATGTACAAATAATTGATATGATAAAATATTGAATTATGTAAATTCATCTAACCAGTGTTAATACATGAATAACTCATTGAACTTTTAACTGGTTAAAAATTTTGCTTACAACGAAAGCTTTCAACTACTATTCTGTAGTCTTCATCAGTCAAATATGACTAATTGACTGATGAAGACTACAGAATAGTAGTTGAAAGCTTTGCTTGATCACCACATTGTTTAAAGTACTCGCACCAAAGGAAAGGAATTGGTATACTGCTACCCTATACTTTATCCCAGCACTGTTAAAGCAACTTGGTCTAGGCAGGCACTTTAAACGAACTATGTAAAAATTAGATCAAATTTTAAAAGATGTTTGAACTGTATGTCTGAAACATGCAAAATAACTAAGTTAAAAAAATCCATTGGATCATGCTTCTTTAAATACAAATCTATCGATAGTTCTTTCATCTTCTTTTTGAAAAAGATATTTCATTCTTGATTAAGTGTTTAGTATTGAAAAGATCCACTGTAAATCCTTATTCTGGATTCAATATTCCCCATGTTATGTTGATGAAAAAAAATCTGATCTTCAATGAGATGACATTCTAGTTTTCTATTTGCTGAAGGAAAGTGGTGAGTGCTAATGTCATAAGAACAAGAAATCTTATTGTTATGCCACGACTTTCTCTTAAGGACAATCAGCGTAAATAGATTTCCAGAAAGAAAATTACTTCACCATGAATTTGATTTAGAATCTGAGTCAGATTGAAAATAAGAAAGGATAGGAGATAAAAAGGGAGAGAGGAAAAATAGAGGGATTTTTTTTTACTGATAAAGCTAACTTAAAAAGGAAAAACACATGAATATATTTCCCTGTTTGATTTATTATGTGAAAAAATAGATCAGAGAAGATGTCTTTACTGACAACACCTATTTTTTTTCAAATACCGGCTATGTCCTTAATAAACATACTATGAGTATGCCCCCCCCCCCCCCCCGATAAAAAATCTAATATCCACCGTGTAATTCATTAGAAACAAAATTGTCAAAATTATGGATAGATAACATGTCAATGACCATTAGAGGATTTGACGGAATTCCTTTTATTGTTTATTCCATTGTTTGATATCACTGTAAAGGTCCTTAATGTATTGCTGTAGCAGTTTGATTCCTTGAGATGGTATGATGCCAAATAGCTGTAGGATTGAATAGATGACAATGAATAATGAATGGTTGGGTGCAATATCTTGGTATCCCATGAAAAACATGGTAATTATTAAAGTTACTTATTAATGAACATTTTGATGTAGTACCTATACTGTCATATGATACAGGTGGATATTGAATCTTTCATGCCTCTAAAATGACTGTTATTTTTTGTTTGTTTCAAACACAAAACAGGGATTGGTTTACTCATGGGACCATCCATTTTTCCCATTATCAAGGTATATGCAGGTCCCTAAAGGCCAGTCCCTCTGACGTCATCTTTATTTAACTGTGACATAATCATCCTCCAAATAGAACTGACGTTGCTCATTCCAAATAAACAATATTACTGTATCAAAATGTTCTATCTCAAGTGTTCCTAACATCGACATGAAATTGCCTTCTGGGATTCTGGCAATTCATCTTTAATGTTTCATTTGGCTCCCAACCATCATTTTCTGGCCGCATTATCTATTTGACTTTCTACAGATGAAGCCAATCAATGTAGATAAGTAATAAGGCTGTACAAAACGATCAATTCCCTAGCAAAATATCCCAGGACCTCATATTTATTTAGTTTCTGGCAATGGTTTAAAAAATTTAGGCCAATTCAAGATGGCTACCCAAGTTGATGCATCAATGAGCCATCTTCAACATCTATAGGTCTGATTGAAATGGATCAATACCAAATTACAAAGATCAAAGTCTGTGTATGAGGTTGGGGCCTACATTTCACCTTAGGGGCAACCCCTCTCTCTTTAATAACACAAATGTAATTGCTTTCCAACAGGCTCAATTCCTTCCGTTCACAGTAATCAGAAATTCTATTTTAGGGCTATTTTACCACATGGAGAAGTCATTTATTGTAAAACTTTCTCCTCTTCAAAAGTCATTTTAGACTTATCGGAATTGCTACAACACTCTTTTTTACTCCCTTACATTGACAAGCAATGGTAGGCTACATTGTCAGGATTATCCCCCTCCCTCTCATTGTATCAACATTCCATCCCCCTTCTCCTACCTCTGTTTGTGTTGAAATTAATTGTTTAGCAGTCAGATTATAGCTAATGCTGCCATGATATGGTAAATGCTTACACCCTTCTCATTATTATCCAAGCAAGAAAAATGAGTAGTAATGAGTGATGACTAGTAAAGCCATACTCAAGCCATTAAAGGCCGGTGCTTATCTCTGGTTTCTGTAGCACAAGCGATTGAGAGCTTTCACCCCCCCCCCTCCCCTGGACAGGATGCAGGTTTAATGTTACTTTCCAAGAATTTTTCTAGTACCAATTTAACATTTCCTCTGGGAAGAAGGGAAACTAGGTCTAAGTATCTTTCAAGGCAGGGGATCAAACCCTCAACCATCTGATATCTGAACCACCATGCTCCCATAAGTGAAGGACCGGGTCTGATGTTTCTCTTAAGTTTATATTTATTCTTTGGCCTGTATCAGGCTGATAAAATAAATTTCCCACAGAGAATATGTATGCAGATAAATGTATTGTTTTCAACATTTATCTGGATCTTTTACGTACCAGATGCCATTATTCTTGACATGGAGCTTAGGTTAATCGTCTCTTCTAAATGACATCTTGAAAGCCTGGACAAAATATTTCATACCAGGGACCTTTCACATGGACTCCCAACATGCAGCACTCTATGCAGCCATTGAAGCTGTATAATAAAATTAATGATTATAGACTTCAAACAATAATTCTATGCTATATAGTGAAACAATTCATCTAACTAGTTCATTGTGTTGTAATACAAACTATCTCTTGTCAACATCTAGCATATAGCCAGAGAGTATCATTATCAGAGTAGCCGAAAGCTCCAAAGTAAGCTTTCAAGATATTCAAGAGTAAATAAATTTTGTATTTTACTCCAATGCTGATGTGCTTGACATAGATCTTGGAATCAGAAACCAACAAGACCAACACCAGAGATAGAACCATGGCCCATTGCTTGTCCCGATCTACAATGCCTAAGATTTCTGTTGTTCTTTGAGAGTATTTCAATGCAAAACAATTATCGCAAGGAATCTTAAGGGCAATATACTGAATGTGAGATTGAAACAAACTAGCAAATTGAGCTACCATAATTCCTGGCAATTTGATGAGATAATTACAAGGGGCTGTGGGAGAAAGAGAAGGTATCTGAGAAAGGAAAACAATAATATTTAGTGTAAATTCATATTTCATTCATACATGAATGAACATTGTACTAGAAATGTGAACTTGATGACCAAATCATTTTTCTTTGTGGTGATTATTCTACTTTTAGTATTAAATCTTATCATTTTTTTCAATGGTATAGCTTTAAAAGATGTTTGTAGATATCACCTGCATGGGGCTATTGGATACTTTTGAGGTGTACCATAGAATTGATCTTGTACCTCAATTTTTTTTTGTTTTGTTTTGTTTTGTATGGAGCCTTTGAAAACGAAAGTTGTCATTTATTTTAATCAAAGAATAAACTAATGTGTTTCTTCAATAAAGTGTTATTTTAATATCATGTATGATATAGGGGGGGGGGGGGCTACAGAAGGAATATCAGAGATCTATGAGTATGATTCAAATACCAGGCATCATGGTGTGTCCTTGGACAAGACTCTTTACTCTATAATTCTTCAGTGTTCCCTGCTTTAAAATGAGGTATGATGCACTGCACTGTGGGGACTGTATGTCTCATTCTGTAAGACAAATCTCAGATTTAAATGACTATGTAATATTGGACAAAAAAAGATTGATCATTTTTACTTAAGGGAGTAACAAATGGCCATCGCTACATAAACCATTTCAAACTTATCACAAACATGTCTTCCTTTCCTTTCGTTTTTTTTTACCAATATCTAGGGAAAAAAGGTCACAGTGAACTGAAAATAAGATTATCATGTAATCAAACAACCAACTGACATTCCCTTGGAGGAGTTTAGACAAATCGACTTTTTTTATTGCAATATAAGAAAGTAACTTCAAATCAGATGGTTTGACCTTGGTATGGTAAATGTGTTTATTTGTTTCAAGTTGGATAAAGAATGGCAGATTATTTGTCTTGGTGTCAATTTACTCAGAGCTTTGACAGGTTGCTATGTGTCATATATCTTTATCAGATTTTGTATGTATCTATGTCCAGATAGATCGAATTATTTCAGAAAGTTTGCTATTTTAATTTTTTTCTGGCCCTTTATTTTTCCTTTTTTCAAGGAGAGTAAACCTTTCAGCTACAATTGGGCCTTCTGTCATTCATATATTCATCTTTCCTATATACATATACATTCATACAATTTAAAAGACCTTCACCTTTGCTAATACAGCTGCTCTTCACTGAAGTATTCTTTTATATGCTATCACTCATAGACAAGCAAACACACCCCAAAGCCAGTTATTATTCACTGGACCTGAGAGGCAGGGAATTTAATTTTTTACGTGGGATGGAACACAGACCTGTGGCTTTGTTGTCAGCTGTGATAACCACTATACCAAGAAAGCTTTCTGTTTATGATATCTGTTTTTTGTTTCCTATCTGAATTGAACATTCATCTTGTGTAGCTATGCTTCTTTTCCAGGTGATAAATGTAGCTGTGAGTCCTATTCTGGCCCTAGTCATTATTCGTTGCGTCAATTCTTTCCATAATCATGACAAATTGAAAATTCTATTCCTCAAGTTGCTAGTTGATCATATTTTTGTGTGTATCTCTTTTTTTCTACAAAAAAAATTGAGTCATTCTATTAAGCTAGGTCACATTTTGCTGCTTCAGTTCTTCACCCAATAGTGACAAATAAAATGGCACTTTGTATTTCTTATGTTGTCTTTTGATTATATTTTCTTGTAAATCTTTCTCTGCTAGATAGAACACTTTTGCAAGGATCTATCATAGGCTGCTATGGGGTTAGTGCACCACTAAGAATATCAATGTAATGATTTTTCTTCATCTTTATTGTTGGATTTTCTTTACATAAACAGCAGTTATGACATAAATGTATTTGTGCTTTGAATACAAACCAGGCTTTATGGTTCTGTATACTTAATTGATGTTTTGGTGTTGTTCTGTCATATAGGC
>JAVSBT010449459.1:0-10071 GCA_033118115.1 Pharyngocirrus eroticus
ATTCTGAATGGTAAAAAATCACATTCTTTTCTTCCAGAACACATTTGATCTAAATAAGGGTTAGCATCTATATAGCACCCCATTGATAAGTGATTTAATCTTTTGCTTATACATCTTCCATCATGCATTCGTCCATACTGAGCATGCTCAACGACAACAACTTCATCTGTGGCACAACTTGCTGCAAATGCTTCCAACACACAATATTCCTTTAATTCTGAAGCGGAAATCAAAATGACACAATTGTCTATTATTGATAGAAACTTGGTAATATCCACAAATCTAGTGATTCATTAGAAAGCTTTTTCAAAACTTAAGAATCAAATACACTATTCTGAATTTCAACTTTAAATGAAGTTTTGGACTCACCACCAATATGCTGGCTATACACAGCAGAAAATCCAATGATGTAAAATATCCACAACATTTTGAACTGATCCATACTATAACATCCAATGCTCTCTTTCATTTAAAGTAATGACAACTTTTTAAAATAGAAACTTCTACAATAAATTACCCAATGCATATTCATATTTAGTCTGGTACCCAACTTCCTACTAAATGGGGGGACTGAAACTTTCAAATGTAAAACCTAATTCCTTTTCAAAACTTTTTTGTTGTTGTTTCAATATGAATGATTAAAAACAAAATAAGGGTTTGAAAAACTGATTGGTTATAAACAGGGGCCCAACTGTAATCAAAGAACTTTTTGATTTTGATATTTCTACCTTTAACACATTGATAATCAGCTTCCAAGAAACTAGTAACATCTGCAGGGCATGGACGCTTCTCTTTAGGTATATCAAAAATGGATCTGAATTGACAATTTCTTCTGGCAGAACAAAATACATCTAAGAATGGTTGTGCATTTAGTGTACATCCCATAGATAGATGATTTAGTCTTTGACTTATGCATCGCCCATCATGCATGCGCCCATACTGGGCTTTGGTAACTACGACAACATCTTGTTCTCCACAATTTGCTGTGAATGGCTCTCCAACACAATATTCTTTAATTCCTGCCAAGAAATAGGATGTTACAAATATGAAATTTCCTATAGGGCTTTAAGATTTGCTTTGAAACATCTAAAATATCAATTTTCAATAATGGAAAACTTTAACTTTTATAATGACCTAACTCACCTCCTAGACTCTGGGCCTGGACAAAGTTAAAAATCCAGAAAATCAAAATCCCTTTTTTACAATCCATGATCTTATAAACACATAGAACTTTGGGAGACTACACTGTGGAAAGGTATGAGATAAGTACAATTATAGTAACTTTCTACAAACTAATGATTATTCATAAGCAGTCTGGTTCCTAGCATTTCTAACCGAGGGGGTTGACACTTTTTGGACAAAATCCTAACACCATCTGAATATCAATTTAACCAAGACCTTTGAAAAAACATCAAAACATCAGTGTTGTTTCTGCATTGCAATGCCTATAGCACTGCACAATAAACCAAAAGCTACCTTTTTGACAGGTATACTTTGCTTCCAAGAAGCTAGAGACATCATCTGGGCAGGGGTGTTGATTTTTGGGTATAGTCGTAATCGGATGAAATTGACATCCTTTTCTTCCTGAGCACATTTGATCTAAATAAGGGTTAGCATCTATGTAGCACCCCATTGAGATTTGATTAAATCTTTTGCTTATACATCTTCCATCATGCATACGTCCATACTGAGCATGCTCCACGACAACAACTTCGTCCGTGGAACAACTTGCTGCAAACGCTTCCAACACACAATATTCCTTTAATTCTGAAGTGGAAATTAAAATGACACCATTGTCTTTTACTTATAGAATAGGTCCAACAAATGTAGTGATTCATTTGAAATCCTTTTTAAAGACTAAAGCATCAAATACGTACACTACAGTATGAGCTTGAAGTAACTTGAAATAAACTTTTTGACTCACCACTCATATGCTGGCTATACACAGCAGAACATCCAAAGATGTAAAATATCCACAACATTCTGAATTGATCCATACTATAATAGCTAATGCTCTCTGTCATTTCAAGTAATGACAACTTAAATAGAAACTTCCAAAAGAATAACCCAATGCATATTCATTTTTAGTCTGGTACCCAATGTCCTACTGAATGAGGGGACTGAAACTTTCAAATGTAAAACCTAATCCCACTAAACAGTTTTTCTTTGTTTCAATATGAACAATTGTAAAAAACTAAATGATTGAGTAAAAAAATAATTACAAAACATGGGGAAATATGGTTGCAGATTGTTCGATTTTTTGATATTTCTACCTTTAACACATTGATAATCTGCCTCCAAGAAACTTGATACATCTGCAGGACATGGACGACTATCTTTAGGTAGATCAAATATGGATCTGAAAAGACAATTCCTTTTACCAGAACAGAATCCATCCAAGAATGGTTTTGTATTTAGTGTACATCCCATTGATAAATGACTAAAACTTTGACTGATACATCTTCCTTCATGCATGCGCCCATACTGGGCTGTGGTAACTAAAATAACTTCTTGGTCTCCACATTTTGCTGTGAATGGCTCTCCGACACAGTATTCTTTTGGGCCTATCAAGAAAAGACATGTTACAAACACTGATTTTCCTATAAGTACTCTGAGCAATCATACCCAGCAATTTCAGAAATACAACTAGGCCATAACTTTTGCAGTGATCGAACTTACCTCCTAGACTCTGGGCATGGACAAAGTTAAAAATCCAGAAAATCAAAATCCCTTTTCTGATATCCATGGTCATATAATCACATAGAACCTTACTTTTGTACTGTAGAAAGGTTTAGAACAAGAATTTATATAATAATTTTCCTAAACTAATGATTATTCATTAGTAGTCTGGTTCCCACTATTTTTGACCGAGGGGGGGTTGATACTTTTTGGACAAAAACCTAATACCATCTGGATATCAATTAAACATAGACCTTTGAACAAAACCTCAAATATTTGATGTTGTTCTACATTACAAAGCTATAACTCTATACCATCAAACTAAACAATACCTTTTTGACAGGTATATTTTGCTTCTAGGAAACTAACGACATCTTGTGGGCAAGGTTGTTGATCCTTTGGGATGGTTATACTTGGGTGAACTTCACATTCTTTTCTCCCAGAACACATTTGATCCAAATAAGGGTTTGCATCTATGTAGCACCCCATTGATATTTGATTAAATCTTTTGCTAATGCATATTCCATCATGCATGCGTCCATACTGAGCATGCTCAATAAATATAACTTCATCCGTGGAACAACTTGCTTCAAAAGCTTCCAAGACGCAATATTCCTTTAATTCTGAAGTGAAGATCAAACAAAATTCAAAGATAAACCATCAAACAAGATATTCGTATGTTTACTCTAATCCAATATTGAAGATCTAATTTTCAAAAATGATCTATTAAGTTTTTAGAATTTCATTTGAAAAATGTCTTTAATTAAACTGCATATTCTGAGACTTGACTCACCACCAACATGCTGTCCATAGACAACAGAGAATCCAAGAAAGTAAAATATCCAAAACATGATGAACTGATTCCTTATAAAGTTAAAACTCCTATTGCCAATACATGGAAAAAGTTGAAATTTAAAGAATCTCCTCAATAAATATTCATGCTTATTGTCTGGTACCCTGTTGTTCACTGATTTGGGGGGACTGAAACTTTTGAATGGAAAACCTTATCCCTTTTCATATACAGATGAAAATAACCACTTTCAGTAACATTAAAACACTATCATATATGGGTGAACATTTTTAAACAATTCGCACATGTAGTTCCTGACTACATTAGTGTCTGGATTATAAAAGGACTCATATAGAAATTACATGTCTTGCATATTTTGTATGAAAATACCTTTCACACATTGATACTCTGCTTCCAAGAAACTAGTTACATCAGCTGGACAAGGGTGCTTAACTTTTGGGATATCAAATATAGATCTGAATAAACAGTTCCTCTTTCCTGAACAAAACACATCTAAGAATGGTTGTGCATTTAGTGTACATCCCATAGATAGATGATTTAGTCTTTGACTTATGCATCGCCCATCATGCATGCGCCCATACTGGGCTGTGGTAACTACGATAACATCTTGTTCTCCACAATTTGCTGTGAATGGCTCTTCAACACAGTATTCTTTCAAACCTAAAGGAACAATATTCACAAAAATATGGAAAATCCTACATGATAATAACAATCCATCTCTATTTCTATAAATTTTGAAATTCACATTGGGAAATGTAAATAAACTTAACATAACTTACCACCAGGGCTTTGAGCTTGAACAAAGTTTAAAATCCACAAAACTAAAATTCCTATTAAACGATCCATGATTGTATCAACTCTTAGACCCTAGCCTGTACTGTACAATTGTTTGAATAAAGAGAAGTAATAATAATTTACATGAACTCATGTATATTCATCATCAGTCTGGTTCCCACTATTCTCTCAAAGGGGGGCATGAAACTTTTTTGTGATAATCCTCATACCTGTTTTCTCATTCTAGAGAATGATCTTATTAGAAACCATATTTCTTTTGAAAAAAACAAACCATATTTGTGGTTATTCATATATGGAGAAAGAAACTTTTATACTCTATACTCCAAAACTACCTTTTTGACAGTAGAACTTTGCTTCTAAGAAGCTAGAGACATCGTCCGGACAGGGGTGTTGATCTTTTGGAATAACTGTTATAGGTAAAAAATCACATTCTTTTTTTCCTGAGCACATTTGATCCAAATAAGGGTTAGCATCTATGTAGCACCCCATTGAGATCTGATTAAACCTTTTGCTTATACATCTTCCATCATGCATGCGTCCATACTGAGCATGCTCGACAACGACAATTTCATCTGCGGAACAACTTGCTGCAAATTCTTCTAACACACAATATTCCTTTAATTCTGAAGTAAAAATTGGAAACAAAAATCTTCATCCTTCCAATAACTTAATATTTAAGAATAAATTGGATTGATTTAGT
The DNA here is from genome assembly GCA_033118115.1 of Pharyngocirrus eroticus. Taxonomy (NCBI): domain Eukaryota; kingdom Metazoa; phylum Annelida; class Polychaeta; family Saccocirridae; genus Pharyngocirrus; species Pharyngocirrus eroticus. Next base: position 4,986 of record JAVSBT010449459.1, read on the forward strand.
TTAGAATTTTGCAAACAAATTGCCCTAAATTTACAGAAAAGTAAAGAACGAGCTCAACTCACCACCAACATGCTGACCATATGCAGCCAAAAGGCAAGAAATACACAATATCCAAAACATAATGAACAACTTTACTTCTCCAAGGTTCATTGTTATCCTTTGGATTACTTTTGGAGAATTGAGAACTAAATAGGGTTTTTAAAGGGCTACAAAATGAATATTCATGTCTGTAGTCTGGTACCCTGTTTCTCACTCAAATGAGGGGACTGGGACTTTATACCACATAACCTAATCCCTATTCATATACCAAGAAAACAACAAAGTAAACATATTAATTTGTTTACAACAAGAACATCTTAGAATATGATGACAAGGGAAAGAATTATTTGATTTTATCTCAACTTTATAATGTTTACCTTTAGCACAAGTAAACTTTGCCTTTAAAAAACTAGTGACGTCTGTAGGGCAAGGGTGCTTATCCTCGGGAATATCAAAAACTGATCTGAACTGACAATTCCTATTCCCAGAACAAATCATATCCATATATGGTAATGCATTTAAAGAACATCCCATGGAAATATGATTTAATCTTTGACTGATACATTGGCCTTCATGCATTCTTCCATATTCTGCTGTTTCCATAAGAACAACTTCTTCATTGCTACATGATGCTTTGAATGTCTCTTGCACACAATATTCTTTCAGCTCTGAAGATGAACACATGGTATAAAGGGTAAGGAATTAATCCTTCTTATTTAAAATCAAACTGTAAATTTACTATAAGTAATATCAGATATCTTACAAACAAACAATCTCTATGTAGAAACTCACCATTCACATTTTGAGCATCAGACATTTTCAAAGAAATCAAAAGCACAAATACAAGAAATAGCATCCTATCCATGATAAATCCAAGACTCTCTAATGAATGATGAACTAAAACTAAGTAACTTCTATGGTAAAAGTACATTAATATGCACATAATTAATAAATCAGACTGGTTCCTCGTCCTTGACTTTGGAATAGGGGGTATGATACATGATGAGGTAAAAACCTAATCCCTATCCATATTTACGGAAACAATAAGGGATTCACCACACAATCAACCAGTACTTCTTTAAATTATTACCACAGTAGACATCTTATCCAAAATAGACCAAAATCAATAGGAGGAAAAGGGGAAAGGATGGGCTATCATAGGGTAAAAATACAACAGAAAACAACCTATTGTTTTTTGCAAGTTTTGCATTAAAATCACCTTTAGAACAAGTGTATTTAGCTTCCAGGAAGCTTGATACATCTTCTGGACAGGGCTGTTTATCATCAGGTATAGCAATTACAGGATGAAATTCACAGTCCCTAACTCCAGAACATATCTTATCCAAATAAGGAACTGCATCTAGATAACAACCCATAGATAAGTGATTGAGTCTTTTACTGATGCATCTCCCATCATGCATTCTTCCATACTGAGCGTGCTCTATCAGAACTATTTCATCTTTGTCGCATGTGGCTCTAAATGGTTCCCGGACACAAAATTCTGTTAATTCTGTGAAGAAGAAAGTTCATATATCTACATGTATACAAACAGTGGCTAAGTCTAATTTGTATGAAAAAATTCAAAGGAATTCTCAACATTGATAAAATGCCTATTCAGCTTGAATTAAAATCTCAGAAATGACTCTGTATCACTCACCATTAGGATTTTGTGCAATCACAATAGAAAACGTAAACATCAACAAAAAACAATGCATTTTCCCTATCCACTGTTTTATCCTGTGTGTAAACTTGGTTCTCAATGACTAACATAGTAAGCTTTTCCCTAAGACTGACGCAATATAGATCTAAAATCATGAATATTAAGCAGTATCAGTCTGGTACCCTACAGATCTTTGTAATGAGGGGAAGGTTCCTGGAAAAGATTTTTTCCTTATTCCTCACAATTTAACTGACTAGACAATAAAATTGTCTAATGTTAGGGCTTGCACAGTTATTAAAAAAAAAAATCAAAGACCTCTTCCATTTTAGATTCCTGAAATATGTTTCTAAATTACTTTCATTCCTATTTCATTATTGAAAATCTACCTTTATTACAGCTGTAGTTAGCTTCCAAATAGCTATTTACATCCTTTGGACAAGGTAGCTCTTTTTCTGGGATCAAATATTCAGCTGGAGAGCTACAACTTTTCCTCCCAGAGCATTTGACATCTACGTAAGGAATGGCATCTATTTGACAGCCCATTGAAATGTGATTAAACCTTGGACTTATACACCTTCCATCATGCATACGCCCATACTTTGCATGACGGACAACTACAATTTCATCCTTTTGACAATCAGCCTCGAAGAATTCTCTTTCACAATATTCCTTTAATTCTGAAAACATGATTCACAAAGTTGATTATTACGTGAATCTTTGCAATTCTACAACAAAAGTTCAATTTAAAAGTAGCTTCAAAAAGTTCAATTCAAAATGTTTGAAACCTAACAATAGTTTCAACTTACCACTGCCAATCCCATGCTGTACACATGTAAACAAAAGAATTATTCCAAAAATAACCTCCATTCTGTGACTGATAGCTACTAAACCTCAATAACATTCCCTAAAACACACTTGTAAAATATAGGAACTTCCATAATGAATATTCATTAGGTTATGATTTAAGTAGACTGGTTCCCAGTTATTCTCCACTATGATACTGTTGACCAAAAAAACAATACTCTTTGAAAATAGCCGATATACTGACATATGTCATAATTTTTCAAATATTTCTACCTCTTGTACAAGAATGCTTTGTTTCCAAAAAACTGTTGACATCACTTGGACAAGGCAGAAGAGAATTTGGAATGACGTAGATAGGATGGAACTGACAATTCCTTCTTCCTGAACAGGTCTTATCTATATAAGGAAGTGTATCCAGAACACATCCCATAGAAATATGATTAAATCTCTTGCTTATACAGTGCCCATCATGCATTCTGCCATATTGTGCCTGTTCAATTATCAGAACTTCTTCTTTTAGACATTTCCCTTCAAATGGCTCGTGTTCACAGAATTCTTGCAACTCTACAAAAATATCATTATCAAATAGAGCCTTAACATAGGGAAATAATCGACAAGAACCCTTATAATTAACATACAGTTACTATTCATAAGTTTTTGTCAGTAATATCTATCACAAAATTCCATAAAATTAAAAACTTTCAAGTTTGAGTTAATCTGAATTTCAGCAAAATGGCAAAAACTCACCATTTTCCATAGAAAACACACACAAAGTACACAATAAACTCCATAAATTGATAATCCTCAGAAACATTTTGAAACTCTTGACTCTTGTGCACTGGAAACTCACTTTTGAAAGCCTGCTTTTATAGAATAGCTACCTAATTATAATTCATGCAATAGTCTGGTACCTTGTTTCTCCTTGCAAATGGGGGTAGTGATAAGTTCTCATATTTTACCACTTCCCATTATTCCTTCGGGTAAGTTTACGGTAACTCGGATATGAGTACTAGGAGGGAATTATGAATGGCAATGCAACTTGATTGCCATTCATTATGACAGGAAATAATTCAGTAACATATCTGGACCCTTATGTCAACAAAAAGAAATGTGCCCAACAAACTGTAGAAAAAACTTCTCAAATACCTTCAATGCAAATATATTTTACTTCAAGGAAACTGCTGACATCAGTTGGGCAGGGTAATTTATCTTCAGGCAATAAGGTTATTGGAAGAACCTCACAGGCCTTCCTACCAGAACAAGTTTGATCTAAATAAGGTAATGCATTTATGTTACACCCCATAGAAAGATGGGTAGTTCTTTGACTTATGCAGCGTCCTTCATGCATTCTGCCATACTGGGCAAAATCTACAGATACAACTTCATGGGAATCACATTTTGCTGTGAACATTTCTCTCTCGCAATATTCAGGCAACCCTAGATTTAAAACAATAACATAATTTAATATTTCCACATTTTAAAATTTCCGTCACTATACCTAAGAAATATTTGAAATTTGAAAACTGAAAAGTTTAGATTTGTCAGCACTCACCATCATGAGATGTAGTCAGATAAGGAAAGATACAGACACAGAGCAAAATCCTGATTAATCCCATTTTGATCCAACCAACAGGAAAGAACTTTCTATATGAATACTTTTACCAGAAGTAAAGTGACCAAAATGTGAGACATGCAAGTCAATCATTGCATTATAACTATATGAATATTCATAAGTTGTCTGGTTCCCCATTCAAGGAAGAAAATGAGGGGTATGATACTGAGATGAAGGAAAACCAACTCCAAAATAAATAATTATCGACTCTCAGCTTTGAGAATATCCTTCTTTTCTTCAAAATAAATCTCAATTCAAATTGGGGTAACAAGGGCAGAAAATATACACTGTTATCTATTCTATACCTTTGACACACAAATATTTAGCCTCTAGGAAACTATTCACATCTGTAGGACAGGGCATTTTTGCCTGAGGAATCGCGTAAATGGATTGAAATTGACAACTCCTCCTTCCAGAACACGGCCTATCCATATATGGAGTTGTATCCAATGAACACCCCATTGAGATGTGATTAAAGCGACTACTGATACAGCGTCCTGGATGCATCCTCCCAAATTGGGCCTCTTCTATTACAAGGACCTTCTCTTTGGGACATTCTGCTTCAAACTGTTCATGCTCACAGAACTCTTGGAATTCTACATACACAGAATAAATCAAAGATTTTAAAAGTATTCTAAAAAGTTATCAACACTCAAAACTTCAGCATATTTCACACAACTGAAAACTGAGTTTTTACATACCGTTTTCATTATCCATCCCTGCAGCATAGTAGAATGAAATTATAAATATCCAGAAACTATAACACCTTATTGCAAACATGATGACTTCTTCAACACAAATGAACTAATGTTGATGGGAGTAATAGAAGACTAAAAGTAATGGTCAATTTGCATATTCAGATATTCAGTCTGGTTCCCTCTTCCTTACCAATTTTGGGGAGGGTGAGAATGACACTACAATATTCCACATTCATAGTAATATACATTTGAATGGGCGCCATGATAACACAG
>JAVSBT010449514.1:0-10067 GCA_033118115.1 Pharyngocirrus eroticus
GGCTTACGTTTAACTGTCAACCAAAGATCATGAGCGTTTTATGTTTTAAACACAGAGCCTATACCATCTTGCTTTATATAAATATAACAACCGCGATAATAACATAAATGCAAATGCAAAGAAACTCGTGCCACTATCCGTCGCATTTCCATTCGCCCTTTTATCCAATTCAAAAATACAAATAATCGGATTATATTAAAGGGCTTTAAGATTTAGCCGTTTGTCTTTTTGGATATAGTTATTCGGATATAGTGTGCGGTCTGCATTAGCTACAACCAGATGTCTCAAACCTCAAACTTATAAAATCGTTGATTTTTTTCTTGTATTCATTGAGTTACAGTGACTTTTGAGAATTGTGGTGGAAACTTAACCATTGGAATTGGAGAGAAGTTGCTTATCCAATCTCCTAATTATCCATCAAACTACCCTTCTAATAGTCGCTGCTTATGGATCATAACTGGTCCTGAAAATGTAAATTTACAAATGTCATTTGAAGAAAATGTATTCTTGGAAGACCATGAAAGGTTTGAAATTTCATTTTCCTATTTATTTTTTGTGTCTAAGCATTGAAATCTTATGACTTTTATATTTGTGCCATGAACTAGGCAAAGTAAAATGTTTTACAGATTTTTTAATCTTGGGCCCAATGTTTGAGGCAAAAAATTCAATCAACCAACTTAGGCCATACCAAATTGATTTGTAGATCGTTGGACCCGACCGAGGGTAAAACTCGTGGTTCAATCTTTTTTTTTTTAAATGAAATTTATTTGATATAAACAAAATCTAGTTAAACATCAAATGTATAATTTTATCTATGCTAATTTCAGCTGCTTATACGATAGCCTTGAGATAAGAGATGGATCCTCACCCTCTGACAAACTAGTATTGAGACTTTGTGGAGAATTGGTAGGAAGAACTCTGATTACAAGTGGAAATTATATATACATTTCATTTACATCAGATGGAGCAAACAATGAAGCTGGATTCAACATTACTGTAGAAATTGGTATGCAGTTATTTGATAACTTTAGATCCATAACTATGTACAGTAGTATTCAGAATATTAAAAACATGATTTATTTTACACTAAAGATGGCTAAAAAATAATTTAAGGGGTGATGAGGGCTTAATGATTTTTGATTTGTGTTAGTATAATAATATAGTATATGCCCCCAAAGCATCCCATTGAGGAAATAATTGAAGAAAAAGCCTTTTTAAAACAATTTAGAATACTAATGAGAGTCATTATATTCTAATCACGTGAGAAGTCTCATTCTTGAAAAGTACACGTATTCCATAAGATACAGACGAGGCACGCTGTTTGATATAATCTTGGAACATTATTCCCATTTGGAATGTACAATTCTTACATGAATGATTTTTTTAGACTAATGGATCCTTATATTAACAAAGAGATTTATTCTACCCTAGGGAGTCATAAGATGTTTTTAATAGGAGCAAAAGAATTAGCATCGGCATAAAGTTGTCATCTATCACTAGACTAGTCACTATATAGACGACTCAGTTGTCAAAAATGTACGGCTTCTGTCTTGCAATCCTAAATGCACTTTCATATCATTTCAATCAATTTATGTCTTCACAATATATTGTCTACTCTTTTGAATAATATATTTTACTTGTGTAATGATGATAAAAATGAGTACAAAAGATCAAAATATAATAACAAATTGTAATTTTTATTAGCAAACACTGAAAATGTATTTGTAACGATTTAAGCCTTTACTGATCGACCAGCTTTAATAATCGGGACCTTTCAGTCTTGTGGTAAAGTGCTTGGTTGTGGATCAAAGGGTCGTAACTCCAAAACTAGGTCTAAGGTTGTTTGTTTGCTCAAATTCTTTACTTATTTCATTCATTCATGAAGTGTCTTCTCCACTACGGAGGTTGGCTCCAATGGCACGCCATGTATTACGCTCTTTAACTGCCCTATTACATTCACTCATGTTTAATCCTGTTCATTTTGTGATGTTGTCCACCCATGTCATGCATGGTTTCCCTCTGCTTCTAGAACCTTCAATAAACCTTTCTAAAGAATCTCTTGCCATAGATTGATGACGTTTGACATGTCCAAAATACTTTACTTTCCTATCTTTGACTATGTTCAAAAGCTCTCTCTTCCTCTGAAACATGTCCAAAACTGTACTATTCTTGATCTTCTCTTTCCAACTGATGCGGGCAATTCTACGAAGTAGCTACATCTCAAATGCCTCTATTTTTTGGCAGATTTAGCTGTTATGTTCCATGTTTCCATGCCATATAGAAGAGTGGACCAGATATAACATTTGATAAGCCTGAACTTGATAGACTTTGACAGCTTTCTGTCTCTGGAAATGTCTTGTCTTTTTATGAAAGCATTTCTGGCAATTTCAATACGTCTCTTGATTTCCATGTCAGTTGTAGCATTACTTATTTATAAACACATACCGGTAAACATAATCAAAATGTACTTATGATCTTGACATCTATGACAATAATTATGGTTCTTTTGGCCAACCTACAGAAGTCAACATAAATTTGGCCCTCCCTGAGTGTAGAACAATTGTACTATTAAAGTAAACAAAATAAATTGAAAGAAACCTATATTTAAGAAAACTATTGCTATAGATTTAAAACATTTCATGTGAGAAGAATACATACATGTCATGTTGTGTCCCTTTGCATGTATTTACAGGTGATGGGGAACCAACTGAAGGTCCTTGTGGAAGATCAGTTCAAGAAATCAATTCAAATAATCCCTATGGTCAGAACATATTTCACTTCTCTTTGAGACTTTGAGAAGATTTTGCATGCTATAGGTTCTAAATGTTTAGAAATCATATAAAGCTCTGCATATTAATAATTTGTTTGTTCTCCAGGTATAATTATTCATATTCTGTTTTCCATAAATACATTTAGATAATTCTGCAGTACAATGTGGCATACCTGATATAACACCAAGACTGTCAAAGATAAAGAATGGAGAGGAAGCAATCCCCCACTCATGGCCATGGCAAATTAGATTATTTAGAGTTGAACCAAAAAGTTGTAAATGGAATTCTGTGTGTGGAGGAGAAATCCTTTCCGACCGTTGGATACTGACTGCTGCACATTGTATGTATGTATAAAATTTAAAATAATAAAAAAAGTCCAACAAAAAAAGATATGTGGTTTGAAACCTACATGTTTCAAGTCATCAAGGACTCTTTAAGGGTTTATTTCAAAAGTTAGATCACATGATCTTACTTTTTTTATTATTCTATGAATATGTGGGAAAGTAGGTTTAATACATAATGTGGAAACATATAAAAAAAGTGAAAATATCAACAACAAAAAAAGAATATACAACCAGTCCCTTTAATTATTAAAGACAGAACAGTCAATTTCTCAGACAGAAGGATTAGTGCAGAACAAACAAGTAAGCTTTTAAATTAGATAATTGGATAGACCCAAGGTAGAGAACAATTCACTATATGGGTAATTCTGTCTCCCCAGATAGCCTTTGATCTTACCTCATAGAAAGTGTTTAATAAACTTTAGGAGGGGGAGTTACTTTATTTCATAAATTAATGTGATTGGTCATATCAAGAGACAGTGACTAGAAATCCAAGTAATTAACTTTCTATTGGTTAAAATGTAAGTTTAGGAAATAGTATTTAAAGCTCTGTATACATTTACACCAGTAGCTTTAAGAGTTTGTGGGATAAAGTATAGGGTTGTAGTATACCAATTCCTCACAAATGTATACACCGCTTTAAGAGTATGCAACAGGGGTTTAGAGGAAGAAGAATAACAACAAAAAGCATAACACTAGCAAGCATGAACAACTGAACAACACAACTTGTAACTTGAAAACTGGAATAAAACTTGATGCACAGTGTACAACCTACACAATATTTTAGTCTTATATAAGAGCTTAAATCTTGTATAAATATTTACTATGCATAAGGAAATCTTTCAAACCTATTCATTTGTTAAAAAAAAATATTTGATAGAATTGTTTTGTCCATTGAGGATAGATTCTCTGTGTGAAGGGAGGCTCAATTGATACTGAATTTGTCTTATTTGTCACATTTTAAAATTTTGAAGGTTAAATACAACGCAGCAGGACTCCAGTCATTTACTTTTAATATTGTCATTTTAATGACAATGTTAAAACATTTTAAAGTGAAATGTTTTGATATCTTTGCAGCAATAGTTTGGACCTTAATCCTGTTAGCTATGTTTTGTATACAGGAAGCCATTCCCTGTATCGTGGCACAGACACTTTAAGTCAGAAAACTCGCCATGTTAGCGAAGTCCACATGCATAAAGGTAAACCTAATGATTATAGAGATGCCTCATTGATAGGTCCTAAGGAGAGACATGTGGTGAGATTGTATTTGGGTTTAATTGTAATTCTTCTATTACTTTCATGGCACATGTTGGACCCATGAAAGTATAAAAAAACTATGTTTGACTTTGAATTTGGTTCAAGGATGTAGTCTTCATTGTGAATAGGCTGTTCTGTGTTAGTATACATTGTTTTAGTGTACATATTTTACACTATTTATTCTCATTACTATTAGCCTCTGTGAATAGGGAACAACACATGGCTTATGAAAATTCAATTCATGAAGATTCTTGAATCAGTTATATCTAATTCTGGCTAAATGGGAAGAAACATTAGAATTGATCCAGAATTATAAGAGTGGCAATAGATGTTGAAGATATATTTTGGGATCAATTATTTATGATGATTTAAAACATGATATTTTATGCTAGGATACAATGGAAATGACAATGATGATGATGTTGCATTGCTCAAAGTTACAAACCAAATTGAATTCAATTCATATGCATCACCTATTTGCCTACCAACATCACCTGTAGTGGAAGGAAATGAGTGTGCGATTACTGGGTGGGGTAAGACTAATAGTAAGTACATTAACATGATTTTAATAAGCCATAAAAAAACATCAAATACTAAGTAATTGCTAGAATAGTTAAACATACAACATTATATGATAGTGTTGGCTATCAGGTTTATTAGTTTATTATTTTAAGTTTTAATTTCTGAATCTCTTTGTTTTAGTATAGCATAGTACAGTATATTATATTATAGTATAGTTTAGTCCAGTTGTTGTTTTGTTGTGTTTTTTTGTTTTTTTTTGTAAATACGCTGGCCCATAAGGCAGCAGAATTTGAACTTGTATGATTATGATTATTTTATGTAACCACCAGCACAAATTCCAATATCAATATATTGGCCAATAAAATTTATCTTATCTTATCTTATATGGTGTACAAACATTATTTTACTACAATGTAGTTGCCCCAAATTATGTTATAAGTCTCTGGCAGAGGCATAACCAAGGTGGCTATTAGTATTACTGGACAACATAAGACTTGGAGAAGGGGTGAAAATGCAAGATCAAATTTAAAACGGGAATCCTCCGTCTGTATGTTTGTGCACTGTCTATGTTAAAAATAAAATGAGGAATTTTTGTCAAAGTAGTTCTTTATGTTAAGGTTCAACTCTGTTACCAACAATTTGAGTTTTGAGCTCATTTGCTACTTTCAATACACATTTTTGACCAGTTAAAGTATATATATTTTTGGTTTCGGCACTTCATTTTGTACATATCCATATCAATGAAAGGTCAATTTCCCTTATACAAAATATTAAAAAAACAAAAAATTGACATGAAAAAAACCCCCGAACCTTTTATTGACAGAATTTAAATCAACTCCTTCAATTTTTGAAATATCAAAATAAAAAAACAATCTAAAGCAAGAACAAAATTAAAGCTTTAAAACCGTAATTTGATATCTAAATGTTGCTGTTCATTGTTTTTAATTAGCTGCAGAAAGAAAAATACCATTTATCCAAATTGCCAAAATTATTTTTTCTTTCAGCAAGAATAAAATACAATATGAACAGAAACATTTAGATATCAAATTTACGGGACTGTATGTTCGTTCATATCAAAAAGCGCAATAAGACCCCCTTCCCCCTTAACACACTGGAATGACATGCCAATTGTTTTAAATTGTATTTCTTGAAGGTTCTGCAGATCACAATTTATTGCAAGAAGCTGAAATCAAAATAACTCAAAGGGAGAAGTGTATTAAACCATCTCAACATGAAGATAGGATAACACAAAACATGTTTTGTGCTGCTTCTGATGATGGTCAAAAACAAACTTGCCAGGTAAGACTTTAAAAATATGATTGCAATCTAATACATAATTTGTGTGGATCTGCCTACCTGAGAAACTATCCATTTGAAACTATTCTACTTCCTTTCATTTGTACAGGGAGATTCTGGAGGTCCAACTGTTTGTCAAAGTGAATCACACTGGACTCTATATGGTGTCACAAGTTGGAGTATTAAAAGTGGTGATAGTGGGTGTGCTGCAAGTAGTCATCCTTCAGTTATGGTTCAAGTGGCAAATTATTATAAATGGATCAGGGAAACGACCAATGGTAAGAAATATGATTTACAATACCTCAACAATTGAGGACAGGAAGATCTGAGCTAGCTGGTAACATTTACATCTCTATGTCTTCAAATCCAGGCTAGAGACACTTACTTTGTCTCTACTATTTGTCAAAAGATCTCTATTGAAACGTGTAAAAACTGACCTGTAACAAATGGTGCCAAAAGCCTCAATCTGCTTATTTCATCCACTATTGTTTGTTTGTTTGTTTGTTTGTTTGTTTGTTTGTTTTCTTTCTTTCTTTGGTGAATGGTATTCACCGACGATAGCACATAAAAGTCTGAGACTTATTTCCAATGTGGTCCTCCCCAAAGCCTTTATTTAGCCAGTTTTGGTCCACTGAACTTGAGAGCCATGAAAATATCATTGCCTTGCCCGGGGTTTGAACCGTGGACGCTGGATTGATGATCAGCTATGCTGACCACTACACCATGGAAGCCCTGTTAACATTCAGTATAACTCCAGAGTGACTTATAATAAATAAATTTACTTACCCTCATACTATTCCTACAGGAAACCTTGCAAATATTGAAATTGGCAGTTGTTGGTGTGTTGATGGAACAGGTGTGGCAGTGAGAGACAAAGGTAGGAGTTCTTTACAATAGTGAATTTCTCCATAACCTTCATTTCATTTTGCGATTTATAAATACTAGTTTTATGATAAATCTGTTTATTTTTGTTTTCCAGTTGGGGCGAACTCTATAACACTTGCAAGCGTTGACACAGGAATCTGTTACACTTATCTTGGCACAGACTTCATTGAGAATGGAAAAACATGGTTGAAAGTTAATTATGGAAGGAATGTAAGTCTTAACTACTATCATAATTATTATATTGGCACACTTGGTAAGGTGCCAATATAATAAAATTGCCTGCAACGTATATGTGCGCGGATGAGTGGATTCGCATTTGTCAACATGATAGAGGAAAACCTAAGCAACATAGGAACACCAAATTTTAGAATAGTATCACAGATGTATACATTTAGACCCCTTTTTTATTTTGCGGATTTTCAAGGCAGTTTTGTATTTTTCGTGAATTGTTCGTTTTTCCAATCAAATGTTTTTGTTAACATAGTAAAGGGAAAACTATGCAACATATTTACATTAGTATCAGAGATCTGTTGGGTAAGACCCCTATGCACTTTAAGGACATTATGGGAATATTTTATATTTTATACAAATTCTTTTGCAGCCCATTTCTTTATTTTTTTGAGTAACTCCTATAGTAAAGCATTCCGCTTTTACCGGGAATTTAATCAGGTGTTCTAAGAATATATGCCACTTGTAGGCTATCAGCTAGGATCGCTACTATCACGTTGTTAAACAAATGCTCTGTAACTTTCTACTCACTTACACATGATTCTGGCATGTCTTCATATGTGTCAGTGTAGTTATGTGTCAGCTTAATTCCCCAGCAGATGTGCTACACTATTTTCCTACATTTAGCATAGATTGAACATTGTGACACGACTAAAAAGAAGACTTAGTTCAATAATTTCTGAGTTATATAAGAAAACAAGTGATTTATATGATTTTTACCTTATATATCATTTTTTTAAAATACAATAGAAACAAAATTCAAAATTCAAAATTCAGTTTCTCATAGAAATATTCTAAAACACAACTCAGATTGAGAATATCTTTATTCATTATAATTCGAAAGCTGTCAACAACAACAGTTCTTCCTTTTATCCCCAAAAAGCCATTATTTTACCCTCATTTGTTTTTTTAACGAAAAACAGTCAAGTGTATTGGGTAGCCAGAGAATGTTTGCAGCAAGTTGATAACATGCTGCCAATATATCGCTTTTAACCAAAAGCATCTCTAGTTACGATTATCATGTAAGAAGTATTATCATCATCAAAATAGTAATAAGCAAATCTGACATTCCTAGTGCACATGTGCCTGCAAGTGCCAACAAAGAGTACATACAGTGTTTTTTTTGTAGAAATATTATTGTGATCATTTATAAGGTAGCTCTATGTTTGCATAACATATTCATTATGCTTTTGTTTTGTACTTGCATGCACAAGTGCCCTAGGAATGTTAGATTGGCTTATCATCATAATTTTCTTTATCATAATCATCATCATTATAACGTTATCTTGAAGTAGGCATTTTGATTTTGATTTTTGTTAAGGGTGGTTGGATTGCAAAGGATCAGCTAAACAATAAAGATATTCAGAGCTGTGCAGGGAACAACTGTGGTAGGTTATAAGTAAAACGTTATTGCTTTATAAAAAGTAGACTTATTTATTTATTTCTGATACTTCAATAAGTTTATGATTGGAAATATTTTGCCTGCTAATTGTTTTTGTTATCTAATAATGATATATTTCTATTACAGTAAATGAAGATTCCCGTCTTTCCCACTTTGAGGCAGGAACCATATTAAGTAATGCTGACATTGGGATCCCAGAACGTAACATTTCATTTAAAGCCATCAGATGCAAATGTATTGCAGACATCATTTCGCTGAAAAACATAAGTGGGTGTTCAATCACAATAAAAGGTGAGCAACTGATCATTTGACCTCTAAATTTCTATAATTCTAAATGTGTGTTAGATTTGTATGAAATCCTAACCTCTCCCCCACCCTCTTTCTATTTTTGGTTGCAATACTGAAGCCCTATTATTGCCATTATTTGCCATTACATAATTGTTGTTTTTCTGTAATAATTAAGTTGACTTTAAAAATGCTATGTTTACAGTTGGCATTGAGTCAGATCAAAGCAGTAGAGACAGGTCTCATGAGAATGGGTACAAACTGGACATTGAAAATGATTCAGAAAGTTGCATCACAAATTATATTGAACACAATATGATCTACTATGGAAAAAGTACTGGTGGAAATGACTTCAATAAGCAGTACAGGGATAGCCGTGGAAACATATACACTAATGAAGGAAGCTCTTGGGATATATTATTTGTATAATTCTTTGATAATGGCAACCACATTTTGATAGAAATTTCAATGTAGCCAGCTGTTTAAAGAATTGATAAATCAGTTTGTACTTCTATGTAAATATCTTATTCATGCACCACTACAGTGGTTTATAAACTGACAATTGTGTTCAATAGAGGTGAGGGCATGCCGTAGATTTTCAACAAAAAAACTTGAGATATTTTGACAGAAAAATATAATTTTGAAGAAGAAAAAAAGTATCCATCACAATATAATGGCCCAGCCATATCCAATGACCAACTAATCAATTTGGAATGGCCTGATAGTATTGTTAACATTTTTATGAAATGAAAGAAAAAACTATGAATTCATAGCAATAGTCAGAGATGTAGATATAGACAAAGAACATTTGAGTTTATAATGATGTTTTTGACTTCAGACTGAAAGATGCAGAGGGATTGAGAACTAAGTTAGATACAGTAGTGTTATATATAGTTACTGATATGATTTATGTAAATTCATTTAACTTCAATGATTGTAGTACATTATCTAGTATAAAAAAAGTTGAATTCTAGAACCGTTGATAAAAGATTGAAAGCTTATAGAGTAGCTGAAGGCTCCTGAGTAAACTTTTCAATTTGTTTCATTTTTTTCATATTTCTTTTTTTTTTAGGGGGGGTG
>JAVSBT010449525.1:0-10060 GCA_033118115.1 Pharyngocirrus eroticus
AGCTGACCTTGCAATATCTTCTTCAATGCCTTGATTTTATTTTTTAGTGGCGGCAATTAAGATGAATGAAATTCTCAGAGAGTTATTTCTTGCTGACAACAGACTGATGCCATCAGATGGTATACAGCTTGGAAACATGTTGAAATACAACCACAAACTGCATTTACTGGATGTCCGGAATAATCACCTACAGGTAAGGTTTAGCTTTGTAAGGATTAACCTTCTGTCCACTAATTAGTGTTAGACAAGATTGATGGGATTCTAATGAAGACATAATATGATTGGTGGTGTGACTTGACTGTGCTTTTTCTTGTCAGTGTTCACAATGTTAGATGTTATTTTTACTTTAGCATCTGTTAGAAATTTTATGTTCAAAAACTATATGCGTATGTAATTTAGTGATACCAAAAATATTGATTTTATTAAAAAGTATTGAATTTGGGGTGAAATATACAACCTTGGAGGCAGAATTAACTGTTTCTTTGTGCAAAAAAATCAAGACGTTTCAAGAATTTGCGCAACTACCAAGATTTATGATGTAGATTTTATTTTCAAGCAGACATCTTCTTGAGCCATAAGTTTCTCATTGAATATCTCTAACAAAATGATGAGATTGTGTAAGAATACTACAAGCATTAGGTATCATGAAGATGTTATTGATTGTGGTCAGACAGTACAAGCACAGAACAGACTTTTAACAGGAAACCCTAAGGCGTGTGATTTGGACATGGATAATGCATTACTTAATAGTATAAAGGTGATTTAGTTGCCATTGGGTTTTATCTGCACTCCCAGAAGACTTGACAACTCTTTTCTTTATTTTATAACAGGATGTTGGGACCACTCACCTCTGCGATGGCTTATGTGAGCAGACTTTAGGATCAGGCCTAAATACACTTGTATTATGGAACAACCAAATCACATTTCAATCCATGCAGGCCATGTGCAGAGCCCTGGTAAGATTGCATTCATGTACAGTAGAAAAGTCTCTTTTTTTAAATGATCAAATGTTTTCCCCATCATGATTATATAAGCTGACTGTCTTTTTTTACCTAACTGTTTAAAATTGTTCATATTGTTTATTTTGATGTCAATTTTTTTTGATAATTTCAGTCCATAACAACTAGTCTAGAAACTTTAAATCTTGGACATAATAATCTAACAAATGAAGGCATACACAGACTCAAAGGAGGCTTACTTTTGAACAAATCTCTGCTGAGAATCGGACTTCAGGCCTCAAAAATCTGTTGTGAAGGTAAGAATATCATTTATATGGAGATACAAAGAGAAAAGCAGATATAGATGTTAGTTAAAATTTCAGAATTTGTAGGAACTGTTTATTAGATTTGCTTTTGAACTCTTATTAAACATTGCAACAAGACCACTGTGATATCAACATCTTTGTATTTTTTCACTAGGTGGCGTAGCTCTTGCTGAATATATTGCTGACAGTCCTCGGCTATTGAGAATAGATCTACGAGAAAATGACATCAAAACAGGAGGACTTATGGCACTCTCACTGTCCTTGAAAGTCAGTGAATCAGTCACCAGAATTGATCTGGATAAAGAACCAAAACCTGAAAAAGTAGGTTAACAATTCTATTGATGTTGATTATTTGAAATAGGATTTGCTTTGCGGAGTTGCCTGTTTATCCCAGAATAAAGTTATTTTATTTATTGATATTTGACTATTGTGTGTAATTAAAGACCCAAGAACCAGGGGGTGGGGGGTGGAGGAGATGGTATACCACTTTTTTTCAAAGGGAGTTATGAACAATAGTGAACATTCATCCAAGAAACCCCTTTAGCAGTAAATGTTGGTCACTGATGAAAAAAATAGCATTGACTCAAGGTATAATCCACTAATCCTTGAATGATTGATGTTGGCTAGTTTACCATGAAGCTGGTGATAAATTAAAGAGGGTTCCAGCACTCTAAAAGCAATTTTTCTGTGTAAAGTGTTACCCCTTTAAGGAAGAGAGGATCCTGAAAAACTGAAAAAAAAACATTATTTATATCTCTTGTAAATATTTTTTGATTGAGTACTTATTTTTTCAAGTGCATTGATATTGGATTTCTTGTTTCTTGAAGGGTATGAAAGACTATGTTGAACAACAAAAAATGAAACTTCAAGATATAACCGAATTTATGCAAAGAAACAGAGAACTTGCAAGAAAAAGAGAAGAGCAAGAAGAGAAAGACAGGCTGATACAAGAAGAATTGGAAAGAGAAAATCTAGCCAAGCAAACAGAAGAAACTATAGACCAAGAGGAAAGTTCTGAAGTTGGGTCTGCTCACAAAAAGGGAGAACAGTTGAAACTTGCATTACCCTTGATGCCACCATCAGATACATTAGAATCACCTGCTTTTGTGAAAGAATCCGACCTGTCAATTCTCCCACCACCAACACAGGAAGAATTAGCAACCCAGGCCGCAGAACAGGCTGCAGCACTTGGCCAACAAAACATACCAATTGAATTCCCGCCATCCCCAATGGCCCCACAGCCAAAAGCTCGGTCTTTACTAGCTTCAGGACAACCGAGTTCTTCTCCCACTAATAAGAGAAAGTTTTTTGTAAGTAGAGTGAAAGAGGACACTCCTAGAGTGACTATACCCAGTAGTGTTGACACGCTATCTAGTGACAAAGGAGATGGGGCTGAAAAATCCCCTACACCTGTCCCAGAAAGTCCCTTAGCAGCAAGTGTTAATCAGTATGTAGCTAATGTAGTTCAGGAAGCAAAAGACAAACAATTGAGTGCAATTAGGGCCTGGCATTCAGCTGAGGCAAGTGATAGCAAGGGGGGTAAAGAAAACATTCCCCAGAATTCTTCAGGTGCGAGTGTCATTCCAGAAGAGAGTGCAATTGATCATTCACAGGGTACAACGTCAGTTGATCATTCAAATATTAAAGATGATTCAGAGACCGAAAACCCTTCTGGTCAAGGAGATACACAAGTTGAGAATAAAAAAGAAGCAATGGGAGCTTCGGGTGACAATTTGGAACAGTCTGGCCAAGGTGACGCTCACAGTGTGGAGTGTGGAGAAAACGCAGATAGCCCCAGTGGAGACTCTGAGGCTAGTAAGCCTCCGAGTCAAATAGATTCAGAACAACTTAGACAAAATTTGTCGGATTTAGAAATCACAGACTTAGAACCAACAGAACCAGACTTCCATTCCAGTCTGTCTATGAATGGGGTCAGGGTAGAACTAGCTAGTGCCCTTGATGGACTGGAGGCTTCTAAACAAGCTGCAGATGGTGCTACTAAACTAGGGACAGAGGGTAAGTCGTCAAAGAATTTAAATCAATAAAGAATTTGTGAAGGATGGTTGTTTTGAACACTACACCGATATGCCATGTTCAGGCAATCTTTGGGGATAAGTAAGTAAAAATAATCTTGGTATTCTGCTAAAGATATGAGCCCAGGTTTTGCTATTCCAGGGAACTTTTACTTTCAAGCAACACATAGTTCTGTAAAAACAATTTTTAGGAAGAGATCCTATAACATTATTGAAAAAGTTATAAACTCTGAACAGTAAATTTGTTGCAGTTGTTGTCAGATCAGATTTAAATACATATGTGTGTCACCAGGTATTTTCCAATGGTCAAATAATTACAGATATGATATACACATTCTGTTTATTCTGAAATAAAAAGGTGATTCAAATGGCCCTGATGAATTTGAAAGAGAATTGATGGAAATGCTAGAGAGTGTTCAAAAACTCTGATAGTAAGAATACCAAACCATTTTTGTATTTTGGTCTTGGTAGAAAAAAATATGTATATTATACTGCTTTGTATGTTATTTCATAATACCTGGGACAGTTTTGATGTGTTATATAAACCATGCATGCAGGAAAAGGTCCTGTTTATATCTTTTTACTTGAATGTATATACTATGTATTATATGTAAATAAGTATGTATGATCCAGCTTCAGTTCATACATATCTTTTGAAGTGCATGTTTTCAAGAAGTCTGAGGTGATGGGAATCCATAGATACCCTCTGAACCTTTTTCTCCTTCTTTGAAATGATATATAATAAGATTTGTGAATGATAGCTTTTTTTCTTATTTAGAAACATACGTTTGTAATTATAATTATTATTCTGAAAATATAGCCACATGTTGTTGTAATATTGCTTCATTTTTATGTACTTTACATTTTCAGATAAAAAATCAAAAGATATAAAACCAGAAGTAGAAGAAGAAAAAGCCGAGTCCTAAGATGTTTCCTTCGACACCAGACTGTCAAGCTAGAGTTGAAATAGGAGATCCTTTAGTTAGCAAATGTGGATAGAGATCATGCAGATACAGATTCAATTGTTCTCACATGACATGTATAGCATTATCTCTTTGTGTGAACTGCCACATATGAGGAAAACATAGGTGGCACCTTACCACGATTAGTGTTGTCATGTGATGTTTTCCTCTGTGTGAAATTATGGCTAATTCAAAGTAGTGTTTTTAAAGGAATAAATAACTATTTATTTATTGATATGAATATGACCTTGGAGAAAAAAGTGCCATGGAATTTGATTTGAAACAAACAAAAGGAACTACTGCTACAGTCAAACCTGGATTATATGACAGACCACTTACTTACTAGACTACATATTGTTCGCACCTAAGTGACCAGTACTTTTAATGTATGTAAAGTGACGTTGGGTTACCTCATTCATCAAGAATTTCCTGTGTTGAGATCATAAAAGTATGGGTTAAACTCAAATGAAAGCAATACTTCTGTAGCCTACTCTGTAATGTTGGAAGATATTATAACTGACTTAAATGTAACATGTTTTAGCTTTTCACTTGACAGTTTTCATATGAAAACTCATAAAAATGACAATTCTGTGTTATAACTAAAACAAGAAGCTGGGAAATTTCACAAATAGGTGAAATCTGCTTTTAAACAGTGCATGTTATTGTTAACATAGGAACTGGAGTTCATTTGTTTCCATGCACAATAGTAATCAAGAAAATAAATAGAGGAACGTGGGCCGATCATTGTATTACTATAAAAAAGTAAAACTTATTTTATTTTATTTTTTAAGTACTACAATGATCATAATTATGTGAAAGGCCATTCTTGATAAATTTGTACAGATTTATTTTGTCCATACACAGTAAGAATGACATCTATTCAATCCACATGTATAGTACACTGTACATATAAAAGAAGACACATTTTTTTTATGGGGAGAGGGTCAATAGAGCTAGGGGGACTATGAATACAGACCGAATTATTGCCTAAACTGTCCCTGCCTCTAAGTTGAATTAATTTATTAGAATTGTTTGGTTCATTTTTGTTTGTCCATATTTGGGGATTTTTTTACTCAATATTGTCAAAAAAAATATTCTATTGTAAGGCGCCATTTGATTTGAAGGACCTAATAAGGTAGTTCATGTATACCTTTTTGTTTTAGAATTAGAACAGTGGAAAATAAATCAAAAACCAAGAACCCATAGATTTGGATTTTTTTCAAGAAAAATTCAAGTATGGTTGACTGAATATTACCATCACAACAAGACGTCACCTTTTTCCTTTTTGATTTCTTTGGTGATAGGTACTGCATGCTAGTCAGAGAAAAGTAGTACAATCTAATTTAGTACCTGTAGCCTATTTATAAAAGCCACCCTTTTTGTTGCATTTATTTACTAGTATTCATTTTCTTTGTTGACTGTGATTCTGCTAGCTTCCATTTATCGGAAATTGTGATATTTATTTTAGTATGCCTAGGAAATACGTGAAATTGAACAATCTGCATAAGGTCCTATTTTTTCCATTATTATAATATATATGATTTATCTGGAAATGAAAAGAGAAAGCATCAAATTTGAAGCGAATCTAACTTTGATTTGTATTAAAACTCGCCTTAGCAAACATATTTTTCTTTTGAAGAAATGTTGATTTTAGAGACTGAAAGGAAACTTGACACAAAGTTAATTATGTATATTGTAGAGAACCTAAAGTGATCCTATTGATTGACTTCATTCTGTATTGCATGCTTGCAGGAGAGATTTATTGCATAGCATAATGAAGGTTTTGTTTCATAAGTGTACCTTTTTGGGTTCTTTCTTAGTCTTGTCAACACAGGGTGCGGATGAAAATTTTATGTCGGCCAGATCATATACCATGTTTATTAAGGAAAAGACTAAAATTTGGTCATTTCTGATGGACCACACAGTATTTGAAATCGAAGATGAAAGAGTCTGGTCCACTGGTCTGCCAGTAATGCGCACCCTTCAACAACTGTATGCATGTTCGTGATTGTATTAAAAAATTTGCCAAATTTCAACTTATCCTAATAGGATGATCTCCAGTATCCAAAAATCTATTCATTTATAAACCTGTTAGTCTTGATATGATTGTAAAGATGTGTCTTTCACAAAGTTTGGTCTTCAAAATATTCCACCATTTGTCAAACCTTGGTATCTGAATTTTAAGATCATAAGCATTTGAGTTGCTGTAATTTATAGCCTTTTTTTAGTGTAGTGTTATTTCTTACTTGCCTTCATACACAAACAAATGTGATAGATCATAACTATTCAAACCATACTAAGTTCACTACCTGGATACTTAGGGCTCTGAAAGGTGTCTTTTGTGAACAGTATAAACAAATTGCAGAGTGTGGTGTACCTGTAGCTTAGTTGAATAATTGTCATCATTTTGAGCATTTATTTTTTCATTCTATGTTTGTGCCATAAATGGTAAGCAAGTCTTGAGTTAATCCATAGATTTGTGAAAAATAAAAGCATAATTTTGAGTTGGATCTACGCTGGGCAATGATTATTAAATGGAGTTTTTTTTAATATATAAATATGAACCAATGAGCTATACAGAATCTATGATTTATTATCAAAGTAAAATTTATTCAAGGAAATAGTACTTGCTGATGTTTGCATGTATTTATTTGCATGACACTTTACCAGCTTTTATTTCATTGCCTCATTTTAGATGTTAAAATCTTTTGAATGCATTTGTAAATCATTCTTTCCTCAAAATCAAGGCTCATTGTGGACACAAATATCATTGATTGTACCCATGCGATTCTAACCAGTTATCATTGACTAAGAAATATGTTATTATATGGTAAATGAAGAATGTATGGAGTTATATGATATTACCATCATGCCAATAAGAAACTTTACTTTGCCTTTTCTATACCTTTGAATATGGCATAGGACGTCAACCATGGCTAAATTGTACATGTATAGTACAGTTTTGTCTTGTTTTAAAAAAAATAAGTTTTACTATTAAAGCTTACACATAATGTAAATATAGACCACAGTATATACCCACGGCCTGTGATGAACAAAGTACATAGCTCTGTCATGAGCCAAGTATAATGTGGCTATCAAACCATTTTGACTTCGTTTTACATACAAAATTGAATTTATTGAAAAATAGCTATGTTTGCTGTGTACATTATTCATCCTGGATAATGAATTTATATAATTATGTAAAAAATTATCTGGCTTCATGGACCATGTAAGTAATTTTTTTTTCTATTTTAAAATTATGATTGGGTTTGGAAGATTCTTGTTGTAAATATCAATACTGTATAGAAAGGGTAAAGCACATAAACTGTAAAAATTATGATTCAGAATCTTTGAATACTAATAAATGTATGCCTAGAATAAAATCATGGAATAGAAATCACCATTGACTTTTGTTGTCTTTTAGTTTAAAATACCTATTGCTTTTGTACAGTATATCTGCAATAAAGGACTAGTAAACCAAGCAAAATATTATTAACTCGCCAACATTGCTTGGTCTGTATTTAAATAAATGTATAGTAGATCCAGAGTCCTGATGGAACTTTTTGAAATTGCTGCTTGTTGCAAGAGGAAGTGTCCCTAAACATTTCGTGTTTTGAGAATATTTCTTATTAATGTATCATTTTTCTCATAGCAATATAATTGCAGACCTATATGATATATTACTTGTACATATTAAAACACGGTTTGATTTGGGATTTGGGTATTTATTTTTTGTGGGACTCCGTAATGTGTGCATGAAAATGTAGGTCCTTGACTGAACGAAACCACGCATTCAGGAGCGTGAGGCACTCGCGTGACATGCACCAACACTATAAGGGACGGGTGGTATACTATTTTATTATCATTTATCAGTTTTAAGACAGGTGTTTTACCCCTATTAAAAAGAAGAAACCAACAAATAATTAAAAATAATGGGAGCCGGAGCTTCGAGGGGTTACGGTGTAATACAAGAAATGAAACTTCCAAAGGCGCAAGATGACAGAATGTGCGATGAAAGTGGAGAGAGCAAAGACCCTGGTAATAACACTACCAGAGTGCCAGCTTCCATTCGCCATATGTTCCCTATAAAACAACAGGAGAAAAAGTCACATAAATCCAAAGGCAGACATGTGAGGGTAAGATACAATAATAAAGAAGTTCGTAAGAGCAGCAGTTATCCCAGCGGAAAAAACTTTTCACTTTCACCAACATCAAGAGATCCAAGTGTGACTTTATCTGAAGAAGAATTGACTTTATATGAGAGGGGTACTTTAGTTTTTGAAACAGAATCAAAAAATAGCAAAAAAACTCTAACACCGGTGGAACCTGGGAAAGATTCTGAAAGAAGTGAGAAAAATTGCCTGGTGGATAATTTTAGTGCCTTCTCCCCTGAAGCAAACCATCCTAACCCTTGGGGAGCAGTCGATCCCCTTGCACAAACGGAATACTCTGCACTTTCGTATGTCAAACTGCAAGGTTCTTCTGCTGAAATAGTGGCTAAAACTGTTGAACACCCTGTAACTCTGCCCACTGTGGGTGATGAAACTGAGCAGGACAGGGCAGCAGCCCAGGACGATTCCTTCCAAAACACGTTAGGGAGTTGTGTCTTGGTTTATCATGTTCCAACTTTCCGTGTCATAGAGCAGCAATCTTTACTTGGTACCTCAAAAAAACCATCACCAGTTACCTCAGTTTTTAATAGAAAGAAACATGAAACTAATTCACCAGATAAGGAGGGAACATGTCCAGCAATAAAGGATGTGGAAGATGGCGTTGCAGAAGAAACAAGTTCCAATCAATGTACAACAACACAATCTTCAACCAAAACTGAGAAACAAGATTTGAGTTCAGTTGACTTGGCAAGCATATCCCACGAACCACCATGTACAACAAGTACATCAAAGGACCTGAATGATGGTAACAATGAAGATGGACCAGAACCCTTAAAGAAGATCCATAGATCATTCAAACTTAGGGCCATGTCCTGGTTCAGGAAACCAATGTGTAAACACCAGCAGACCTCTAGTAGTAGCACTAAAGTCAATAAAACACAAAGTATAAAGGTCTCTGCAAGTGACACAAAGGCCAAAACAAGAAACTTGAAAAAATGTAGCAACAAAGCTAGTCGTGAAAACAGTTTTGATAACTTGCATGTAAAAAGAAAGCAGAAGTCGAAATTTGGTAAATCTCTGCGAAGAAAGGCTTTACTTACATGTCCTGGATTGAAATGGAAGAAGGGCTTCAAGTCATATAATACTTTGAACTACTGTTGTGATCTTTCTACGTTAAGTTATTGAATTAGAAAACCCATTATCAAAGCACATTGATCAGAATGATCGTAAAAATGTAAAGTAAGTTTGACAAAAGAAAGCAAAATAAAAAGATTAGAAACTCCAAAATACATATTTTTTTCATGTTTATTGGTCCTTCTTTATTCCCTGCAAAAAAATAGTCATAATAAATATGTAATTTTTGGCCAGTTAAGTTAATAGTTAGATAACAACTAATTTTTATTTACCCCCCCCCCCTTTCAATACAATGGAACTTCCTTCAAAGCTTGCAACTTTCCAGTTGACAGACCAACCCTTAAAAGTACATTGCAAATATGTAGTAAAACTTTACCACGGAAGAGAAAAAAATGACAAAAATGTTTTAAACACATATTCTATTGGGCAATATTCATGACTAGTAAAAATACATAGCTGGGTGACAACTGACATATCTCAAAAGTGTGTTTTGTGAACTTAATGCTCCCTCTCTAAACAAAGCGTAAAAGTACCACGTAGGAAATAAACAACTGT
>JAVSBT010449547.1:0-24460 GCA_033118115.1 Pharyngocirrus eroticus
TTATACTCTGTTTATGTCAAATCACTTACAGCTATTGGTGTCATTTGCTACCACAACTATCCCCATTGGTTGTCTAGCAATGTTCTTTTTTAACATGGTTACATTCCCCCAGCCATATTTACTGGCCCTGATCACACCTCTGACCACCCAGTCTGTCCAATAAAGGTGGTCTCCATATACCGCCAAGCCAAAGATATGAACTGGTATAGTGCCAACAATAATCTGAAAAGTCAACAAACCTATCAAAACCATACTCACATAATCAACAATAGGAGTAAAGATTTGTTTTGAATCATTATCATAACAAAATAGATAGAATGCATGGCTTTAAACATACTAAAATACAAAAGTCTAAATTAAAGCAATATCGATATAACTTAGTTTCAAAATCAGGTTTACTGTACTGCATGAATCAATTGATAGATTTTATTTTCTGTCAACTTAGAGTGGAACTCATATTTTTCGGTCCATGATTGCAGTAAAGGTTTAATTCCTTGATCATGAATAATTATGTAATCTTTGAAATGCTGTAATTCAGGGCTTAATTATCTAGTTTTATAAGTATTTTTATTTTTATATGTGTTCAAATTACAAAAATAAACCTTAATATTAATTATAATTTATTAGTCTATGAAGGTCTTACCATGCGATTTTTGCCATCGTAATCACATCTCTCAATCTTATCCAGTCTGGCGTCTGACCAATAGAGTTTTCTTGACTTATGGTCAACAGCAAGACCATTGGGTGTCTTGATATCAGTCGTTATAATACTTTTGACATCCCACCCTGTCAAAAAAGCTTTCTGAATGCTAGCACGTTTGTCATTCCAGTTGGTCCAAAAGATATGCCTGAAAATTAAAGCAAAAGCTAACAATTACACTTCTCAAAGAAAGAAGCATCTGTGGTCTAGTAAGAAAGATTGCTGGTTATAAAGGCAAACTAAGGGAGGGAAATGCACATGTATTAAAATGAAAGTGGTATATGTCATCCAAATAACTAGCGGCAGATGGCTTTTTCCATTGATAGCCACTGTGAATGTTTTCCCCCTGATTAGATACTTACGATTCGCAAATGTCAATAACAATGGCTCTTGGGTGATCTTCTTGGTTCAAAACTACCAACTTTACTGGTTTATTATTTTGAGACTGTGGACTAACTTTAATCTTGCTGAGCGAAGAGTTAGTATAGCTAGTCCAATACAATTCTTCATACACTTCATCATAGGCAAGGCCTTCTGCAGAACCAATATCTGTTGGAATAAAGAAGTTTTATATAAAGAATTGATAGAAAAGCAATTTATTAACATTTTGAATATTGAAACAGATTTATCATAAGATAAACAGCTGGCAAGTCTACTTACGATCTGCAATGACTTTTTGATTCTTTCCATCAAATCCTATAGTTTGGATGTTACCCCATTGGATATCACTGTAAAAGTATCTTTTGTTTTTGAAATCTGCTGTCAGACCAATTAGATTTTTCATGTTCTTTTCATCTTCAATGCTTGGTTTTGGTGTGTTTGGAGCACGTTCTTCATTCATAGAGACAGTATCAATACCTGTTACTTTGGAATATGCAAGGAAGTTTGTGTAGGCTGCAACAAAAGAAAAAGAAAGCAGACTTGAGTATAGAAATAAAGGAATCGTTTCTTCCTGATTCACTTCTAAAATGATTTACTAGTAAATTGTTTCAAATTATCTTTTACATAAACACAGAGACCAATATAAGCAGTCTTGTTTTTGCATCTGGTTTATAATCCCTGTAAATTGTATACATTCACTAATACAGAGTAATATCTACTTACGGACGCATTTACGATTTTCCACCTTGTGGTGCGCACATTGACAAGAGTTTTGCCCTTTGCCTTTGTATAAACATAATTCCTCACAACCGCCATTATCTGTGATGCATGGGTTTGTTGGGTCACTTTTTTGTCTTGACTGACCAAATACCTAAAACAATAAATCAAAGAATTCCATTATTAATTTACAAATTCAAAGAATCAATCAAACTTAATTCCAATGTTTGAATGATGGTCAAATGTCACCAAAATTCATGATACAAACCTTGATATCTTTGATAAGATTTCCCATTCCTTGATGTAAAACTTCCACATTACTGCCATCATTTTTATTTGCCCTTGAGATAGATCCAAGTTTGACGGTGCTGGAAGTTGAAAGAACTTTATTAGTTAATTCAACACAGGGCGAGAATCAGATCTTGGATAAACAAATTGCAAGAATCAGATCTTGGATAAACAAATTGCAAGAATCAGGAAAAACATTACAATGTTTTTAATATCTTTATAACCTTTTTTGTAATCATCTTTTCTCCCTTTAAACCAATTTTATGTAGAAGTAACATGCATGTTGCCTTGGTTTTTCAATACAGGTGACCTTGAATCACATGGAGATATTAATATCTGATATCAGGTATGTAAATTATAATAAACGATAATAAAGATATTCTGTGATTGTACAAAAAAAGTAAATTTGGATGTGCTAAAATTGTAAGACTGGTAAATCATTAGCACATGGACAAACTAAACTCATAATTCTAGAGATACAGGTCAGGAAAGTGGGACAGCATAAACCACAACTTTTCTTGGATGGAGGCATGTCATTGTTTGGGGCAACATCAATTGCATTACAAAATAAATCATCTTTTAAAACAGCAAGTTTTTAAGGGTTGGCTCTCCATGCATTTCAATAAGGAGAATAAATTTACATGCTTCTGGTTTGAAATAATTGTGATATATGACAAAATTATATCACCATGCACCTTAATTGAATAAAAACTTTGCCAACAAAATGTATAATGTGAACAAAATCACTAATGGTGAAATATAAACATTCCTAAAAATGCCATTTTTGGTTAGACTTTACCTGAAATTGCCTTCAGGCTCAGGTTGAAACCTAAAAATGAGTTCAACATCTAGTTTACTTCACACAACTTACTCTTTTTTTCTAAATAAGTTCAATATCCAGTTTACTCAAAGGTACGAAATATATGCAAGACTCAGGATCTTTTATCAAAATATGGAAAGATTATGTATTTTAACCAATGCTAATCTCCTTCCATAAGTTAGATTTACTTTTTACTTCTTCCTTGACTGACTTTGTCAATTGGCTTATAACAAACCATGCCTGGGATATATTGCACAATTTCAGAAAAAAATATTCAAGAAAGCATTATCATTTTAGTGAAACTTTCTGTTAAAATATCCTTTTTAGTATGAACAGTTATAATTCCATCATGCTGGCAATTTTTTGTTAGATATTTGCAGTATGATAACAATTCCCAATCATGCACACACAATTTGCTTGTTGTTGTCAATGAATATTAGTCAAAATGCATTTCTTGTACTATATAAAAGGTACCTATTTTTGGGATCTCTCTCACTGAAATAATAGGTTATGAAGTTAATGCAACATTTTAAAATGAAGTTACAAGAGAGAATTATCCCTTGATCCTACAAGTGATCCTGCATGGATCAAACATTTAAATGGGTCATCTCTTGAATTTTAAGCCTGTGTGACATTTATAAATCAACACAATTGATATTTATTCTGCACATAGGGAGAGTCTGAAATATTCTTAAATCTCTTGTCTTCACTTCTCTCTAAAATCAGAAATACTTTTGTTAGAGTATATTTAGTCAGAAATTTCACTTACGTATCAGCCCAGTAAATAAATTGCTCATGAACAGCTATTCCCATACAGTCATTGACTTTTGGATCGGTTATGACAGGAGTTCTAACCAAACTAGTCAAATCTACTTTTTCAATTTTATCCAAATGCTGGTCACACCAATACAGTGTCTCATTGTCATAATCAATAGCCAAGCCAAATGGTTTACTTATATTTGTATTAATGAACACTTCTGGGTTGGATCCATCTAACTTGGCTCTCATTATCCTTGGTTTCAATGTAGACCAATCACTCCAGTACATGTACCTAAATGAAATATACAAAGTTCATAAACACACCTTTGTTTATAAAATGTGAAGTATTGGATGGAGTTTCAAAACTGCGTACCAATAAATATCAACTCAAGGTTTATCACATTGTTAGATCAACTGCTCATATGACAAAGGGTCTTAAACAAGAGCTTCTTTGTTATTTAGTTATAAATGTAACAACTTATCCCTACCCATCTTTTGGATGTACTGCTATTGCTCTTGGTTTATCCATCTCTACATGTTTTTCACCACTCAAAATGACATATCTATGGCTGCCATCAAGTCTTGCAACCTCAATGACATCTAGTGCTTGGTCTACCCAGTAAATGTTTCCTGGATAAAATATGAAAAATGAATATTGGATATGTGGGAGAAAAAATATTGAGCATGGTAACAGACAAAAGGGGACACATTATTAGTGTAATACTGATCACACAAACAGTTATTTCCCTGCAATTAATTGCTGACCCTGTGCAGCAACCAAAATCAAAGGTAAATCGCTGATACATATGTTGGGCATAAGACATATCTTTTTCAAGCTGCACATGCTAATGCTTTATCTTTTATCCTTGACATCCTACCAAGCGTGATTCGAACCCATGCTATTGGTGTATGCCTGATCCTTGACCAAGTATTTTATCCACTATACCACTTGTTCCCCTTATTACTATTGTTAGAATCATTATTTATCTTGTCTAATGTAAAATTTGCTTTAAAAAGAGTTTGTAAATTCCCCATACAAACCATCTAGCTTATTTATTCTTACCTGCCATCCAATCCACTGCCATACCCTCAACTCCAAAGATTCCTGATGTAATAATATCTTCTCTCCCAGTTAGATCTCTTTTAATTCTTGAAATGCTTCTTTTACTGATATCAACCCAGTAAATCATATCACTCTCTAGAAAATAAAATGGGATATACTGTGACAGCTTGTAAATTATCTGATATTTTGTAAGTTGTACGGTGAAGATGTACGATGAATTTTTGACAAATCAAATTATAATCAATTAGAGCAAAGTCATAGTTATTGACTGCTTCTTACCTGCATGAAAATCCACAGCAATAGCTGATTGTATTTTTGAGATGGGAGCTAACACTTTAGCAGGGGTAACTTCTCCCTCACTCTTGTTCAAGGCCATTCCTTGAATTTCAGTTTTGTTTGTATACAATAGGAAATAATCTATACCTAAAAGTGAATCCATAGAGATAGTGTTGGCAATTGTTAGTAAATAATGAACTATCTACATAGTATTTTAGATTTCACCATATTTTTCTTTCTATTTTACCAGATCAATTTTCTAATTTAACATTTTCTGTGTTGGTCCATTTTTTTGCTAGTTTCTTTATCAGGAAAGTCTCTTAGCAATAAACAAAATATATGATTGAGAAAAGAGACAATTAGATAACAATGTGGACAAACAATGTGTAACAAAATGGATGCAGCCCATCACAATGCTTGGATTCTAATCATTGTACTAACATTCTGTTGTGTCATTTTGCAAGCATCTTTAAAATAGTAATACTTAAGAATTTGGGGGCTACAAAAATTCTGCAGAACCTAAATCGTTTGCTAATAGGTGTTAAACAAATCTAATCCTGTGTACAACCTTCAAAGAGATAGCTGTTTTCTTTCTTACCTGTACAATCACTTCCATCACTTCCAAGAGTGAAACCAATTGTACATTTACATTCATGTCTTTGATTTGGCATGGGAAGACATAACTGAGCACATCCACCTTTATCTTTAGCACAAGCATTGGTGTCTGTAAGCAATTCAGATACAACATATCTCAATTACATGTATATAGTAAAACAATAGCTCCAAAAATCATGTTTGCTTGATTTATTTTCAAGACAAATTACATGTTGTTGAATTTTCAACTATCTTACTATGTCAATCTCAGAAAATCTCAATTATTCAATAAATATAACCATGAATATCTTTAAATAAGAGTAAGATAAACAAACAGAGAAATAAAACAACAATAAAAAGAAGATAAAATGTACAAGGACTTAGCGTAATTTCTACATTATTTATGAAAATGACTTAAGTTACTTACCATTAGTTCTAGATTTTTTAAAAATCCTCATTGCTGTGATTTTTGGTGTATCATCTCTCAGTGTCTTGGATTTGTTGGAAGCGTTTAAGTCTATTACCACAATGGAGGAAGTATCTAATAAGTTTGACACATAGATCTTTGTTCCGTCAATAACAATTGCAGTAGGTTTTTTTACTGTGGATGGTAGAACCAGGTTTCCTGCTTTAGTACCATCCAGATTGCAAGAAGATATAAAGTTATGTGTGGCATCTCTATTCACCCAATAAAGTTTGTCTTGTTCATAGTCTATCATTAAACCTGAAAAATAAACCAAAAATGACATCAGAATCAAGTTGCACCATGGCATATTCATCTAATCTGGTATTGATTTATCATCGAACTATAGTCAAGTTCAGTAATAAGACTTGTTTATCTGAGAAAACTTTTTTCAAACTCTGTTCTATAATAATGCTTTTGTGGTTGTTTTTGAGATGTGACCATGAAAACAAATCTCAAATTGTTGACATACTTTAATAATTAGTGCTGTAAATATGAACAATTCTAGATAAAATAAACAAACAATTGTCCAAAGGCAAGACATTTATAACCATTAATATTTCATTACAATGAATCAAGATGAATACATACTTGAAGGACCATTAACTTCAGCAGCAATAGAACTTGAATTTAATAGAAGCATAGGATTTCCACCATTTAAATCTGCTCTATTAATGCTACCATTTTTGGACATGTCTGACCAAAACAGATACCTGTTGTAAGGAAGTAACATCATCAATCAGCATGTCATTCACTGATTCAGTGAATATAGAAAATTAGTAACTATTCGTACAACACACATCTTATTCAAACCCATCCAGAAAGATATACCACACAAACATCTCAAACTTGGCATAACCAGTCAAAGATTTCTTTAATAATTCTGGTATGTAATGGCATTGTAATGAGCCATCATGTTAAGAAATTCTTCAAATTGAACTTACCCTGCCACTGGATGAACAGCTAAAGATCTGGGAGAATTTAAATGGATTCCCTGAATATCACTTGAGAGCAGCTCTGTGCGATAGACCCCATTCAAATGAGCCACAGATATTGTAGCTCTAATTCCATTATAACTAGTAAAGTACATATTTCTTGATATCCAATCAACAGCAAAGCCCATGGGATTCTGTATATCTGCAAAATATCCAGATCAAAGGATAGTTGAAATGTGTGAAAATCCAATATACATAGATATTTCCAAATAGCAAAGAACAAAGAAATATAAGGCCAAGAGATGGGCGACATTCTAAACCTTACCAATAATTTCCACCCAGTACTCCTCTTTCTACCAAACATATACATCACATACATCAAATAATATAATTCATCTTATTTTCTATAAGATTCTGATTGATCAATTGATCGATTGATTTGCTTTTTTTAAAGTGGTTTGTTTTTTTAAAGTGGTATCTATCTGTCTGTGTCTGGTATGTAAGGTAGCCGGAGTTCCATGTAGATTTCTTTACCCTTTTTTAAAATAAAAATTAATTTAGTTTTTACCTGAATCAATGATTGTTTCAAAGTTGGTTCCATTTAGGAAGATACTGTTAATTCCCAATTTGCCGTGGCTTGGTTCATTCTCTGTCCAATATAACTTATATTCTTGAACATCATAATCAATGGAAAGAGGCAATCTGACAAAAGGCAAAGTCATTGCAGGAATAACATTAGACTGAGCTGTCTCTAAATCAACGCCTCTTATTTCTTGTGGTCTAGAAAACAGGAGGAAAGATCCATCTCCTGAAAGGAAGAAAAAAAAAGAGGTTTACAAACTGTCATCTTCCAGGTCTTTTACTCTGTACTCGTTATATCACACTGACTTATCCCGTTTGGAAGAAATAAAGCATTTCATGCAGAATTTTTTATGTTTGTTGAAGCACTTTGAATATGTTTTTAATTTTTTGATAACTGGAACATACGTCAAAATTGTCGAGCTAGTTTGTGCCAAAAAAGGAACTTTATGAAATAGAAAATGACATCTTTTTAAACAGAAGCTGTGGGCCCCCAAACAGCCTGAGTTAGGCCTGACATAATAAAAGCTGCGTGGACTTACTTTCACAAGTTTTATCATCATCTTTGAGTTTCTGCAGATGGGGACAGCGACAATCCCTCTTTCCGTTGAAGGTCAATAAACAAAGCCCTGCAGGATCACATCCTCCATTCTTTATAGCACAAGGATTATTTTCAACTATTAAACAAAGAAGAAAGTGAAGTAGAATTAACAAACACTTTATCAAAATGGATTTGATATTTCAAAAAGGTTGGTACGAAGCAGATCTGATGGTGAAATATTCTCAGTAGAAAGACCTACCGTCTGGTTGACGTTTTGGGTGGAAGACGTGAAGATCAAAAGGTTGTGTGATAGTTCTTTTGATGACGTGTGGATCTGACCCATTCCATTTGTTAGCCTGGAAGCAAACAGATGACAAATAAATTCTTTTTGGGGTGGTAAAGAATTTTAAAAAAGTAAACAAGAGAAGATCACATTATTCAAATTTTAAAAACAAAGATTGAAAAATGATTAAGTAAGACAATAATTTTTTAATTAAAATACCAATAAGTGAACATAGCAGCATCAAACAATTTTTTGACTACTTACCCTAACTAAGTAATTTGTTCTCCAGTCTGTCCAATAGACATAATTTCCAAACACAGAAATTGCAAAGGGATGTGATAGATATTCATGTCCACGCAATATTTCCCTGTGGTCTCCACCGTCATATCTCAGAGAATGAATTGAATCAGACCTAGAATTAAATATAACCATGGTATGAAATAACTAACAAAAAGTGTTGGCTTGTAGGATATTGCATGTCATTTGTTATGTACAATACACAGTATTACCGAATAAGTCATTCGTTCCAAGATTCATATTTTCGCAACATCAGATGACCATTCAGGTCATTCATGTGATCAAGCCCTCTAGGAGAGGGAGAAACGTCATGAGAGGTAAGCAATTACCTCAAATACATTGTTCCAAAGTTGAATAATTCTTCTCAAATACAATACACAGGATAAACTTCAAAGCATGATTGTAAATTAGATATTAAGATAAAATCATCCAGAGAGGTCTATGATCTAGTATATCTTTTTACCTTGCATCAATCCAATATAGTCTTTGAGTATCATAATCTGCTGCAAGACCATTTGGCCATCCACCCCCTATCACATTACTAATGTTAAATAGGACTTTTCTTCCTTCACCACTCATAGAACTCATTTCTATCCTTGGCTGTTGCTTGGCCCAATCACTCCAAAAAAGCATCCTGAAAAAACACACAATATGTAATCATATCTACTTTTACAGGACATATACAGTCATATAAATACAATAATTTTTAGCAAAAGATGATCTGACCTGATTCAAATGAAGGTTATTGATAATACATGGAACAAAAAGAGCTTACCCCACACGGGGATCCAAAACAACGGCTCTTGGGCTATCCATTCCTCCAGCTATAAGTGTAGTTCTGATACTTCCATTAAAATTTGAGACTTCAATTTGGTCCAAATTGCTCTCAACCCAATAGATATGATGTGTTATCCAATCCACTGCAATACCCTCAGCTGTTGCTAGTCCAACATTTACTACAACTTCAATATTTGTTACAGCTGAAATGGACAAAATCAAGGAATGAATAAAAATACTTTACAAAACTTGTAACGAAAAATGATTCATCATTATGAAGATAACTTTAGATTGCAATTTAACTGTCTTTTATTGACAAATAATTACAAAAAGCCCCAGAAAGAGCAAAAGTTCCTATCTAATTGTGTGTACATGAAGTAACAGATCTGAACACAAACTGAAAAGATAGTATGTCCTTACAGTTTGATATCATTGTGCCTCTATATATTTTGTCATCCACTACATCTGTCCAGAACACCAAGCTACCATCTCCAGGTGCTCTATCTGGATCGTTGAGGTTGGTTGATTTATTGTAATAAAAATCCAAGGCAATGGTATTTCTTAAGCCAGAAACCAGTGAAAAAAAGGTATGTTCAGTAACATCCAGTCTTCTGATCTCATGTCTATTGGAGAATATGATGTAAGTCTTCACATCATCTACAAAAAGAACCAAATAAATGTTTGCATATTGAAAAAGTTGTTAAACTGAGTAAAGTTTTACCTTTCACTGGTATACATTTTTAGAACTTTTTACTCATGTTTGAAATACTGGTTAGATGAATCTATATAAATCAATTAGTTATTTAAACCCATCAAGTTTTCATTTACACTATCGAAAAAAATGTATTTTGTGGCATTTCTAGTCATTAATTTTGTGACTTTAGGTTCCAGACTCTTACCATCTGGTTTGCATGTAAAACCATCATCTTCAAGGAAAAAACCATCAGCACATTCACATTTAAAAGTATCTGCATACTCTACACATTTCTGGCTACAAGCTCCCCATGTTTCACAAGGATGGGAATCTGACAAAAAAAAAAGCACCAAACTCTTAAAACACAAATTAATTGATACATATCGATTAAATGAGAGGATTTTTTTTCTCCCCACAATTCATCTAGAAGCTTTAGGCCATGCTCCATATTGCATGGCCTAAAAACTGATTTATGATAGAGAATTATATACATTACTTTGCAATTTGGCTAACACTTACCAACACAAGTGATATTGTCTTTTCCTATTTGTTTTCCTTCTCCACATAGACAAATGAATCCTTCTGGTGCCGTAGAGCAGTTGTGGCTACAGTAGTTTAGTGCACAGAGTCTAAGTGCTTAAAGTAAATAAAATGATAATATTGGAATAAATTGTTATGGTTAATGGGGATATATACCAAAGCCATACCAAAACAGAATCAACGTAAATTCAAAAGACAATACAAAATGATTAACATAATTATGCATATCATATATGGAAAAAAAACCTAAATCATTTTCTAAGAATCAAAACCATATGAATGCAGCTTTATTCACTGACCAATTAATTAGATCAATAAAATGCTAACACATTTGTTCACATCTGATGTATTCATGATAATCAAAAGATAATCATTTAAGTAATTCAAGGAATACTAAAAGTGCAAAACATCATCTATAAGTCAATGTACATTTTAAAAAATAAAGAACTTGACTAAGTATTTTGGATTATCAAAGACCGATCCGTGAGATGAATTAAATCACTTACCACATTGTCCACCTTCATCACTGTGATCT
The DNA here is from genome assembly GCA_033118115.1 of Pharyngocirrus eroticus. Lineage (NCBI taxonomy): Eukaryota > Metazoa > Annelida > Polychaeta > Saccocirridae > Pharyngocirrus > Pharyngocirrus eroticus. Next base: position 11,243 of record JAVSBT010449547.1, read on the forward strand.
GGACAGTCGTATACATCATTACATAACTGTTTAGGAGTAATACATCTTCCAGTGTCATTTTTACAATATCTATTGGGATAATTGCAGACAACACCTGAATCTACAAAATAATGAGAAACACAAAGTTGATTCATAGAACACAATTGTCTGTTAGACCTCCAACACCCTCAAAAAACAACTTTCAATTGTGCAGTTCAAGCTGAAGTTATGCAAACATTTCAAAAGCTTTTCAGTTGGAAGGGGCCTATAGTGACCAACAAAATAACTGAAAAAAACTTTATCTAACAAAATTGATTGTAAAGGGGTGCAACATTAACACAAGGGCTACTTACGGCAACCACTCTCATCTGAATTGTCCAAGCAGTCATTATCCCCATCACATTTCCATCTATTAGGAATACACTTAGATTCTCCAGGACATACGTATTCCCCAGGTCCACAGGTAATGGTACCATTACCTGTAATAGTGAATGCATGCAAACAAATAAATGGACATAACCATAATGTTTGGTATTTATTACTATTATTTAATAAGTATAAATATACTACAATTTTCTACAATATCAATGCAATATGAAAATTTGAAAACAAAAAGCTTTCAAACTCAATCGGCACTCTTTGTCATCATTCATGCCCAGAATGAACGATTTTTGGAAGACAATTTTCTTCCAATACTGAATTATTAATCTTAGCATGTATTTTGGAACCAGGGGTATCTTTACTTATAACAGTACTCATACGAGCAAAATAAACCATTCCCTATGTGCCGAGATAATGGGAGTCAATCTATAATGTATCACAAATCATAGAAGCTTTAAATTGTAGATAATAAATCCTCCTTTTAACTTACAACCAATCTCATCAGAATTGTCCCCACAGTCATCATCACCATCACATCTCAAGGTTGAGATGACGCAATGGCCAGGATCACAACGGAATTCTCCTTCTCTGCATTCATACTGTATATCTGTAATTCAAAATAGACATTTCAGATAAAATGTTATTACTTGGACATCAAATAAACCAGATCTATGCAACAGCCTCTTAGCTAGATAGATCCTGAGGCCATATGGCATGGACCTATACCTCTAAGCAAACTGGTTACTCAAATAAGGCTGCTTTCATTAAGCAAAACAACTACACTTTATATAAAAAAACAGAAATTATTCACATACCACAGTTCCTTTCATCAGAATTGTCACCACAATTGTCATCCCCATCACACACATAGATACTATCAATACATTCATTGTTGGAACAATTGAAGAAGCCATGTCCACACAGACCTATATAATCACACCCTTCCTATGAAATAAAAAAGCAACAGACTTGTAGACTTAAGAAACTAGCATTATGACCAGAATCAGTCCCGTCAGAATTTTTATTGATACACATATTAGAATATGAATTAGCAACAGTCGGACACATGATATATACACTAATTTGATCCTAAACTTCAAGGACTTGCAAGGGGTATGAGTAATTTTTCATGGAATCTTTTGATTTGTTTTGAGCATATTTGATGAACATTTCATTGAAAAATGTTTGTAGTATAAATAATTACCAAAAGTAATCATGAACTTCCAAGAAAAATCTTGCATAAGAATGTCACAGTTAAAAAGACTTTTATTGAAATAACATTAGAAATTGGAACTTCACAGGAAGAAGAAAAGATAACAAGAATATTTCAGGAGAAGTATGAACCCTGTTGAGAAAAACTGACCTCATCTGAATAGTCTCTACAATCATCATCATGATCACAAAGAAACATTCTGTCAATGCAACGTTGGTTCTTGCAGGTGAACTGATCTTTCCCACAGTTGTCATATGCTGGAAATTGACAATATTAATCCATATAAATTACTCCAGATTAAATAGATCAACATCCATAATGTATATATATATTCTACAGTAGTATGGAATGAATACTACAAGGTAACAAGAAACAAGGCTAATTATATTGCAAGTAATTGTCACTGTACAGACATTTAGATTAAATCCAAGGCACCATGTTGTGTGCATGAGCAAGGGACTTGAAGTTGAGGTATTTGCAGGACACTGTGACAACTGTGGATGTATTTCCACATGACAAATTTCTGATTTTCTCTGCATTGTTCGGCTATATTTTACACTGTATGTCTTTGAATTTTAAGCAATTATTACTTACTGCAATTGGATTCATCATGTCCATCTCCACAGTCATTGTCGTGATCACAAAGCCAAGAGTTTGGAATACACCTGTGACTACCAGGACATCGTGTCATGTTTGTAGCAGAACAATCAGATTCTGAAAAGAAGAAGAAGAAATAAACCAATTGGTATTACAAAATAATCTAAGCTCAGTCAGCATACACAAGTACACTTAGCTCATTCTTTTTTTCATATCTCTTAAAACATGTCATTATAATGAAAGAATTATAGCATTCAAACCACTGCAGCTACTGAAATAGAATGCATCATGAGTCACTTACTGTGGCATTCATCGTCTAACTCATCCTGTCCATTGCGGCAATCATCTTCTCCATCACACATCCAGCGTTTGTAGATGCAGCGGTTGTTGGAACATTTGTACATCAAATCTGTGTCTGGGCAAGTGAAATTATCTGTAACAAAAAGAAATTGTCCATCATTTCACATTTTGTAGATTATGAAGGGGTTAATTAACTGAAAGATTTGAATTGGAATTTTGTAAATTGTTCCTTATAAAATACTTACAACACGGGCCAACACTTTTTGGGTCACCCAGAGATGGGGGAGAATTGTCTTCATCTGATGAGTCTCCACAATCATTATCCCCATCACAAAGCCATCTCTGATTGATACATCTTCCATTGCCACATCTGTATTCATGTTCCCTGCATTCTTTGGTGTTGTTCCCCATGCCCCAATCTGTCAATTAAACATATTTTAAAATGAAGTTATGAAACGTGGACATGTGATGATCCAATGCATACATATTCATACAAAACTAGTAGAACAAAATGATATTCTTCATGACTCAAAAAAGGTCATTATAAATTAATGCAGAGAAGGAGATAAAAAATTGTAAGTTGCCTTAATTGACAAGAAGGTTTCCAAAATGACTTTTGCCATTTTGACCAAACAAAACCAAACCGCTGACCTTGATAATATTTTCCACATTCCAAATCAATCAAAAAAAGTCACATTAAGCTTACATTTCTACAAATGTTGTCTTAGAAAAAGTATGGCAATCCAATTTTGTTTTATTTTAGAAGTAAATGTAAAGGGACACAAACCTGATGTATTTTTACAAGTGACATTATCAGTGTCTAATTCAACACCATCAGGGCATGCACACACTGGTTCACTCTTGTCATTGACAAGGCACAGATCACTGCACTCATCGTAACCATAACAAGGATTCTTTGAACCAAGTAAAGGTTGTGCTTTGTCATACAATCTCAGCTCAAATAAAGGTACGCTTTCATTTTTCATGATTGTAACTTCTTTTGTGTTATTATTGAATCGTTTGATGTGTCCTTCAGTGAATTCACTCCAGAAGAAATACAAAACATCATCCTCATACATATGAACCAATCCATAAGGATGCTGCAGTTGGAGTTGTTTGCCAGTGGCTATAGTCTGCAAAACGAAAAATAAATCAATGTTAACTTCTGAGGTACAGCAAAGGTAGCTGATTTGCATAAAAAAATTGTGTCCCAGTCAGAATGAAGACCAATCAGTTTTATACCACTCTGCAGGACTAACAGTTAAAGTATGCAATGTGGTTATTCAAAGTGGAAGACACCACTTTCATTCCTGATTCCTAAAAGGCTGAATATATCAATCTATTTAACTTCACTGTGGAAAGCACTTTTTAAAAAAAAGCAGGTTTTATTTGAAACTTTAATCTATATTGCTTCGAAGTTCCCTACTGTAATATACAGTCTTGGGCCCTTCATAACTGCACCTGACCTTGTAATTCAATAAAAGAATTTGCCATGTACTTTGTGTCATTTGACAGTAGACATTCATTATTTGATATTATGACAACTTACATTGGTTTTTGGAACTGTTGAATCAGTAAAATCCTTTAAATCAATAGATTCTATTCTGTCAGTGAAGGCGTCACACCAATAGAGAACATCATTCTTGTAGTCATAACTCAGTCCATTTGGCCACAAGACATTTTGTGATGCTAGTACTTTCCTACGCGTGCCATCCATGTAAACCATCTCAATTTTAGCATCTACATTTGATGGTCTCTGTACCCAATCAGACCAAAACAGACGTCTAGAAAAAAGCAAGAAGGATATGTCACTACTTTGAGATAAAAACAATAATGTGTCCTTTATCATACCAGTGATAAGTGATAAGTATTCAATTTAAAGGTTCAGAAGCTTTCTGTGAAGCTTGTATTGGTCCTTCGACTTGCATCAGAGGGACAGTACAAATTCAACTTATTCATTGCATCAATATAACACTCCTCCTTCTTTCCTTCATAGTTTAACCTTTTCAAAATCAAATACTTTACCCTTTGCCTAGTCTTGGGTCCACCACTATAGCTCTTGGGTGAGAGATATTTTCTTTCACAATAGTTTTTCTGATATTTGTATTGGCAAGCCTTGCAACTGATATGGATTTAAATCCTTCATCTGTCCAATAAATATTTTCCCCTATCCAGTCTATTGCAACACCTTCACAGTTATTAATTCCTACAACAAACCAACACTAATATCATTACAAACTAGAATATAATACAAACAATACAAGAAAACGAAACTATGAAATATAACTGCTTGCCTTTCAGAGCAAACAACTGTACTCCTGGTTATTATAAGAAGAATCATAAAATGCAAGGATTTTTCTAGCTTGATAATTGGAAAAGTGCATATGTCAAAAGATTAGGCTTAACTTAGAAAGTCAATGAGTATTACCTGAAGCAATGAAATCATCCTGTCTCTCAGAGCCGTCTAGTTTTTGTCGTCCTATCCTGTATTTAGTGGCATCAGAATAGTAAAGATACTGTTTAGCAACATGAAAGTCAACAGCCACAGGACGATGCAATCCTTGAATGGGTGGGATAACCTCTGATTTATGATTTGGATTTATGCTTATTCCTTTAATTTCTCCTAGTTTGGCATTGCTATAAACAAGAAATCTGTCCTCCAAAGCAGCTGCAAAAAGATAAGAATGTCTAAGTTCTGATTCTGATGATTTAAAGGGCTGGAAGACAGAGCTTTAATCTGTCAATATAGTTATTCAAAGGTTTATTTCATTGCAATTCCTATATAACGGTTCAATATTCATATTCAAATAATGGCAAAAGGAAGATAAATCTGAATCTTACAAATACACTGTGTATCATTAGGATGGGCTAGCTTAAACCCGGCTGTACACAAGCAAACAGCCTCAGCATCTCCTGCCTTGTTATATTTAGTGATGCAAATATGGGCACATTTCTTCTTAGCACATGGATTTGATGGTGCTGTAAAAAGTTAACACATAATTAATTTCTTAATGAAAAAAATAGCAATAATTTACCAATTTAAAGGAGACCTTTTAGACACGAAGAAGTGTCTCCATGGTGTGTACCTACAATACGATGACTGATAATGATTACAAATTATTTGGAGTCTTGTATTTGGCCAAAGAATATAGCACAATATCATTACCAGCTGATAACTTCTTACTTCATAGAATGAACGCTTATCCAAATATGTTTTTTTATGTTTGTTGCAATTTTTCGTAAATCATCACTTACATCTTCAGACAAACCTATATTTATTTACCTGGTGGTTGTCTGGCTTGATGAATGATCTTTAAAGCACCAAGATGACTCAATCCCTGTTTCAGAACACTTTTCTCATAACTCATGTTGTAGATGTCAAGGTAATGCATTTTACTGATAGTCTGATTGCTCTGACTTGTCAGATAAAGGAAGTTCTCATGAATAACCAGACTGATGGCACTCCCCACCTGTAATGGACATAATGTATTATCTAAAATCAAGGCCACCAAAGAGTATAACTAGGCTGTGTCAGTGACAAGACAATGCCAGCATTCATTAATCACTGTTTGTCCATGGTTATTTCTTATCATAAGTAAGATAATGTTTTCCAAACTTTGGTCTTGCTCGCTCTATTTTTATATAGCATGCATACATGACAACACCTGTCACTTGAAGTCTCATCAAGCATTACTTTTGCAGCCTATTAGACCATATCTTATCTAACGTTAAACAAACATCACACTTTCTTTATCTTACCCATGTTCTCCTTCTGATCAGTCTTCTATTGGATCCATCATAGTCAATTCTCTCAATTCTATCCAGATAGGAATCTGACCAATAAATTTGTTCATTGACATAATCCAGAGCCAGGCCTTGAGGGCGGACAATCTGTTTGTTTTGCACCAATATCTTTCTGCCTGTCCCATCTAATTGCGCCCTTTCAATTCTAGCCATTTCGCCCAGTGTAGAATAGAAGATGTAGCTGTAATGAAATAAAAAGCAAAACTAGTAGCTCGTACAAATAAGAAGTATGACAAGTCAATTCAAAGTTCCAACCCATGAAATGAATTGACTGTAATTGCTCTGTGTATCTTTCTCAACAAATCACACAAAATGTCATTTTCTAACTGCATTTTTCTTTACAAATCAAATAAACCACTTAAAAAAGTACTTATTTGATAATATAATTTACATACATATGTATGTCAAATGCATAATGATATATATGTAAAAGATATATATATATTGAAAACAATACATTTATCTGCGTAAACATTCTCAGTAGGAAATTTACAATTCTAGCTGCCAGACACAGGCATAAGGACTAATAAAGGCTTCTGGGCCTTCAAATTGACCACTAAGCTCTAGATAAACCAAACAAAAGAGTATTCATTTCCCTACCCTTTTATTGGATCCACTTCCACTGCTTTCGGTGATTTTAGGTCTGTCCATATGAGTGATAAACATGCAGCCCCTTTATCATTGCACACGAAGATCTGTTCTCTCTTTTCATCTGTAAAATACCAATTCCTTGACAACCAGTCTCTTGCTACAGCTTCCACAGCTACAAAAAAAAAAACCCAGAAAATTAAAAGAAAGTTTACATTAAAATATTGATATTTTAATTTTAACATACTAAACTACAAAAGGTTCACACAGTCTCAGAATGGTATCATTATTCCAATTTAATTATAATGACATAACTGCAAAACCCATGCTGAAAATTCAATTCACTTACAATCTAAGGAAAAACTAGTCTTGATCGTAGTATTTTTACTGGGATCCTTTATATCTACACACTTAAATATAGCGCTAGATGAACCATCCTGGGTCACCTGAAAAAAAGAATAGAAAATAATGATTTGTTAAGCTGAAAGAATATCAAAGTGAACTAACTTCTTTTAAGGTACATATATCTAAGGCAGTAAGGAAAGATAAAATAAAGGATTTCAAACTAAATCTAACAGAAGGCTTGGACTAACATAAAAATAGATACTCACATAGCAATATTGTTGGTCTTTGAAATCATAATTTACTGCTTTAACATTTCTTGCTTGTACTTTGTGTTGTGGTGTTGTATCAGTACCATCAATGTTCACCACTTGTACATCATCAGTGTTAGCAAACACCATCAGAGTTGGAGCATCTTCTGGATCTGTCAAACACAACAAATGATAAACTAAATGTTGTCTAATAGGTTTTTTTTTGTTAATTGTCAGAGATGCAATAACTTAACAGGAAAGAAGTAAAAAACAGCAATAGATTTAGACAATGGACATGCAGACCTGAAAATTTTAGCTCCATAATAAAGTATTGTCTAAATACCATGCAGTCACCCGGTATTTTAATTTGCATACCAAATAAGGTATCCATATCAGTAGCCAAATTATTAACAAAAACATTCCAAATGTATAATATTTAACAATTAATTATTGCGGAATGATTGGGTGTGGGGGAAGGGCCCACAATATAACACTTACTGTTGATAGCTTTACATGTTGCTCTTCCTGATAGTTTATACCCAGATGCACAGCTACATGCATAACTTCCAGCTTTATTTTCACAAAGTTGATCACAGTAACCATCATATTCACATTCATTTAAATCTGGAAGAAAAACAATATGTTATCAAATACAGAGAAGACTGTATAAAAGGAGAAATGTTGGCGAAAAATTCAACATGTAAAATGTCTTGAAAATAAATCAAGCAAACAAGATATTCAGGGTTATTGTTATACTGTATCTTTATAAATTGGCAATTGGCAATGGATTAAGAATATGTGTGACATACAACAACAAAATTACAAAAACAGATGTTAATATAATGACAAGCCACATGAGGCTTATGCATTAAAAAAAAACAAGTTATAGATTATCGTAAGATATATTCTAAAGATTTACTGATAAAATCATACACACACTCTTTGTATTCTTTCATTTTATCAAATTAAGATCAATTCAGAAGAACTGTACCTTCACACTTGCTTCCATTGGCATAGAAGCCATCTTTACACACACAAACAGCCCCTTCCATACTTTCAGTACAATAAGTCCCTTCATCTGTGGGGCACTCAAGGTTATCACATTTTCTAGACCCTGAAGGAATAAAAAGTAAATAATTGAATACTTGGTTCCAGCTATATTGACATTTTTGTGAACAAGAATGCCAACCAATCATTGATAAAAAAAATATGTTACTAACCAAAGTCATACTATACAAGAGATGGTCAATAAAAGTATCAGCAAGAAAAAGTAAAAGTTATGGATCAAGAGTGGATACATTCAAAACACCAGTCTCTAGCCAAGTTAAGTACATGTATATTAGATTAAAACAGTTTTTTTAGGCATGCTTCTGTACTCATATCATATGCCTAATACCTCAAGTCCCTCATACCTGCACTCTATTTTATGGTAGGTCACTTTTTTAAAATATCAATTTACTATGCATGTCACAATTTAACTATGGACTTACTGCAATGAGGTCCTTCGTCAGCAGAGTCAAGACAATCCACAAAACCATCACAAAGTTGATCCAAATAAATGCACGACTGGGATTCCTGACATAAATACTGATTTGGAGGACAGATGTGTCCATCCCCTACTTCACCACCTAAAAATAAGAAAGAGACCATGATTGTGTAATGTAAGACAAAACCAAATGATTGACATTTGAGCATGCAGCTAAAAGGCATCCACAATTAAGGGAAAAAAGTTCCCAGAGAAATCCCAAACCATACTTTCATTTCCATTATTATCATATAATATAATTGTGTAAGGCCGTCCTAAGCGAATGAAGATGTTTGGTCAAATATAGAATTGGCAAATTAAGAAGCATTACCATTAGGAGATGCATTGTATCATTAAGAAAAATACATAAATTCTAATTTTTAAAGAAGGTTTTATAATATCACACCCCATCCTCCCTCCCCCTTTTGGGGCTTGCTTAGCCTTTGAGCTGCATGAACTAGAAATCAGTTTTCAATGTTGTGGAAATCTGAACACAAAAGAAGTGTCAAAAACGAAACATATCCATATGACATATAAGAACAATTCCTTTTGATGAAATCAAATTTAGTGTAGTTATCATATCAGTACAAGATCAGAGAATACTCTCTAGCTGATTTACATTGTCCATCACAAAAAACAATGAAAGTGACACAGATCTAAAATGGCTATGCAAAAGAAACAGAAATTCAAGGCAAATCTGCATTTCCATAAATTTACATTCTAAGAAATTTATCACAGGCTTATATCCATAGATGAATTTGTGATAATTTTGGAGGGTTACAAGAGGACCATAAGTGTAATAAATCCAATACTAAAATGAATCAACAGTAAAAATCTTTCAGATAGATTTCTCCAATCTATTCTTTTCACAACAGGTTTATTACACCCATGGTTATTTTGCAACCGATTCATAAGTATGACTTAGTGCTCTAACTTATCATGCTAGAAGAATAAAAGCAATAAACAGCACATTTATCTAACATAACAACAACCTTACCAGTATAAAGAATAGAACAGAACATACTAAATCAACAATTCTAACATGCAATATAAAACTGAAATAAAAAAATCAAAGTTGGTAGAAGAATCAGTGTTTTATCATTATCTTATTCGCAAGCAACGTACATGGTAAACAAGGAATGTAAAACTATCATGTGTATTCTGTAAGCTTTTGTAGATAGAAAAAGATAGATGGTGAGGGTTAAAATTAACAAAGCATTAGTTTTGCAGCTAAAATACATTTTGGTCATAAATCATTTTGATTAGAGGGAATTGTGAATTATCATTCATTCATACAGTAATTCTGTCTTCAAGCAATACATACATGTAAAGTTACAGGATATGCAACAATGAAAACATGGCTGATCACAAATTGCTTTTGATGAGCTTTGGAATTAAAGTTACAATCCAAATTGAGGTATTTTGCAAAAACTGAACTAGAAGTCATATGAAAATAACAGTACGTTCAGTATTTATGAAATCTTGTGACCATGCATCAAAAGTTGACATTGAAAACAATATCCTGATTTTCTCTTAAATTACTGTCAATTTATATTTTGCATTTTTTTTCTTGTGGAAAAATCAAGAGATAATCTTACATGTATATGGGGATAATCAAGCAATTGATTACAATTTATTTCACTTCAATAATTCTTATGTAATGTCAAGATTCCCTGACTTTGCTGCTTGGATGGCTAAAAATTCTAATTTCTATGATTAAGGCATTTGATGAAATGCAACTAGAAAAGCTCAGAAGCAGTGATCTTTGCAAAAGCTGTGAATGGTAGAAGAGTTATAAAAACTAGAAGTTCCTTATCCCATAAAACTTGTATACAGCCTGTGTCAGTTAAGGTGTAAATCTTGTGCCATGAATTTAAATCTTCAACAAAAATATGTTAAAAAAAGAAATCACGAATAAAAAATATTCATAAAAGAAACAGATTTCTAAGATGGTGAAGTGATATTCAGAAAATTATATGAAGTGATTGAGAGTAAAATAGATACCGAAAAAAAAGTGAAAACTAAAAGTTCGAAAAAATTGGTCTGGAGTTGACAGTAATGAAAAATTAAATTCTTGAAAATTAAATTCCATGTATTAAATAAACTTCATGCAATAATATTATGGAACTATCATCCAAAACCAACAAAAACTTGTACAGGCTGTAAACAATGTAGTCTCAATGACTACTGAATAACACCTTGCACCAGCATGATTATTTTGTTGATTGCTGTTGTTTTTATTTGCTCAGAGATGAGTTTCTATACAAACCTGTATCGTCCCCTCCTGTCCATTTCTTATATGTTCTACCTACAATTTGTCAATGCAGTTAAGTGTGGTTAGTTGGGTATAATACTGTTTTTAAGAATCCTCATTCTTTTTTAGATATGGTTACTTTTTAATATTGTTAATGGCAGAGCAAGAGAGCTAGAAAAAACTCCCATCTTCACTGTTTCTAGAGGAAGCAGAAAAATATGTTTAATGTGTTAATTATACATCTGATCTGTTGGAGGTCTTCTTAGAAGGTGTGTCCTTTGATCTGAAATAACATCATACAACTTATACACCGATATAATATGATTCACTGAATATAAGTAAATAGAACCTGCAAAAGAGGTACACTACTGTCACTAGTACAGGCCTTTGTCAATCTTGTAAGCAGCCATGAAGACCTCCAGCCAGTTTCAAAAACGAAGACCCCCAGCAAATCCCCATAAAGACCTCCAGCAGATATGTTAATTTCATGAAATTCTCCAACATCCTTATAAAGTGTCAAAAAGATCTCCATTTTAATTCGATTGCACTATTCATAAACCCATTATCATATTAGCAACATCAATTACACCCAATGCCTCTGAATGTTATGACATTTTGATGTTCATATGTGTGTATGTTGTGGAACCATACCCATGAACCTTATAGCTTTACCTTCTGTCTTAGCTGCTTACACCTCAAAAGTATTTTATATCAACTGAGGCTTCCAATAAGCTCTTTTAATTCAAGTCATACTCATAGTAAGCATAAAAAGGAGCACATCAGTGGTTATGTGTTGAATAACACACCATATGACATTCCTTGAAGCTTTTACTGAATTCCTGTTACAACTGAAAGCAAACCAGAGCCCTGAAGAATAAACCTGTGATGGATGACTTTATTTATATTTATTAGTTAGTAGTATGCAGCAGTAACTACATGAATGAGGTAACCATTCAATGATGCCAAATGGAAAATATCAAAATAAAATTACATCAAACTATAGATGGCAGCAGTGAATGTGTACTTTCCATTCAGCTATGCAAGAATGATCAATTTTGATATCCAATCATTAATGTATAATTAAATCCATCATAGATTTTTGGGCCCCATAGCAAAATAAGAAGGAAAGCATGAATTCAATTGTTCTGCTTTCCAGCTACTGTCTGCATTGAAAAGCATGACTAGTCCTGCTGCTAACAATTAGAAAATCTGTCAAAAAAAGCTGTAAGTTGCAGGCCTAGCCTATAGTCCTGGGAAATTGTTACTTTTGCTAAAGGAAAAAGTTTCTGTTAATAAAGCTAACAAATTATACACCTAGCCTAGTCCTGAAAAGAAAGTTAGTGACTTTATATTCATTTTGCTTTAATACCCCATTTTTTTCTCATTCTATAATTACCTCCATTGTTTTTCTTGAGTTTGGTGCCTACAAAATGGACAAAACATGCAGCATAAAAGAACAAATCATGCAAGGACCAAACATACAAGTACAGCACAAGTGGTGGTAGGGAATTATTAGATGACAGGTACGTACATGTATATGCCACATGTGGTGCTTGACTGTTACAAGATTAATAAATAAAATACATCAACCATAAAAAAGACATTTCATTTAATGACAATCAATCTTTAATTGAACTAACATCAAAAGACCATTTTATTCAGAGTATTTTTAGACAAATGCCAGTTTTCTCTCTTCTTATTCATCTGGAAATCTTTATTATGCATATTACTTTTGTTCAATAATATTGCTTATATGTTTTGGAAATGATCTTTCAATGCTATCAATTAAATATTACAATGTCTACATCTAGAAAACACATGCAATACAAATGAGATTATAAAACATCCATTATAACAAATTAAAGGTAAAACTATCAAGACGATCGCCCATTATTACTAAAATGCTTGTTTTTATTATTATTATTATTATTATTATTATTATTATTATTATTATTATTATTATTATTATTATTATTATTATTAT
>JAVSBT010449548.1:0-10059 GCA_033118115.1 Pharyngocirrus eroticus
CCCCCCCCCCCCCCCCCCCCCCCCCCCCCCCCCCCCCCCCCCCCCCCCCCCCCCCCCCCCCCCCCCCCCCCCCCGGCGAATCATGCTAAAAGAAAGGTCTGATAGGAAAGTATATGAAAGTAAAAGGAATAAGGCCACTCTAATTTGATTAGTTGGTCGATGGATTATTTGGTAAAACAATTGGCCCAGTCGGCGGATTTTTTTTCTTTAATGTAGATTGAACTGCACTTGGCCTTTAAACAATATTTAGTAAGATTTGACAACAACTGCATTCTGAAATCGATTTAATAGATTAGACGCTAAAGGATTTAATGATTGCTTATTTAAAATGTACATGCTGATGTAAACACATCTTTTTTTCTTTTTTTTTCTTCAAAATATTCAAAAGATTTATTTTAACTAAATTGCAACATTTTTGCTATCAAATGTGAATTCAAACTATTGTTATTCTAGATTCAGAATGTTGTGTTCGTTGTTTGGATCAAGGGGATATGAAAATGTTCATAGATTTCTCCGAAGGGACCGAAGCGGATTGTAACATTGAAGTGAACCAGGGAGATGATAACGATGATACCCCTGAAGGGAACCAGGAAGGTAAAACATCTGTCAAATATAAAAGAGTGTCTGTGAAACAGGTTACCATTGGATGTGGTATGAAAGCTATGTATGGGTATTTGACAGTTGATGATACAGATAATACATTGAGCATATCTCCACTTCAGAAAAATGACCCTTCATGTAAGTACATTGATAAACATAGATAGCTTAATAATTATCTCTATCTACATGGTATTAATTAATACATTCAACATATGTATACATATGTATTGTCACTTTTTTATTTCTTTGAACTGCATACTTTAACATTTTAAGTGTTCCAAAAATATCCTTTCTTTGATTGAACTAATGCTGAGTATATTGACTTCTTTTTTTCAATTGAATTTGCTTCCAGAAACACCTTTGGAATCCTATATAATATAGATTATAATCAAAGGGATTCAATCGAAAAAAATAATTTTATTCAATTCCAAACGTATGACTAATCACAGCCAATGTGAAAGATATTTCTTGTGGTAAAGTTTCAAATTATGTACTGATACATGTTTTATTGCACATTTTCTTAGGTTGACACTTGCATCAGACACGTTTCTATATATTTGACTTAAAATACATTCCTTATTTGATTATTTTCAGTCATTTTTACACAGATTGTATTGCTTGTAGTTGATCAAAAAACAGATAAACCAGAATACATCACATTATTTTATCATGAGAATGAGATTGATGGAAAGAAATATAATATCACGCAGGAACAAAATTCTTCCAATTTTGGGATGGAGGTACAATCACCTTCTCTTTTCTATTTTTCTAACCAGTAAACTATACATCAAACATTGTAATTTGATAACAATTTTGCAAAGATTGCTAAACCCTAATTCATAAGGTTGGTTTTTCAACAAACTGGCCACAGGCTCTTAAACGGCTAAGCATGTCTTGATATAAAGACGTGTTGATGGACTGCAACTAGAAACTGAGAAAGACAAACTTTGAATTCGGAAACATGTTTACTATCAACTTGTGTGTGGAGTGCTTTAAGTATAGTTACTGAAACACACTAGAAAAATCGATTATGTAAACAGACCTTTCATACTTGTAGTAATTTATCTACAACAAAAGAGGTCAATCATAGGTTTTTGTTAGTACATGTATACTATATTGTACCGTGCTTTACTATAAGAAGATATACTATACTATACTTTCAGGTCTTCAAAAACTTTGATGAAAGAAAAAAATCTGGAAAAATCAACCTTGATGATAGCAAATTCTTCTTTGAAATAATGTACAAAGGGGACAATGAATTCAAAAAGAATGGTAAGTTCTCTCTTCAGTTGTGATTTATTTCATGCAGAAAATTAGGCAAATATAAACACGGCAAGGTTATAATCTTAAGGAAACCTTCTGGACTTATATTTCCATTATAACTAGGAAAATTCAAATAATTTTTTTTTTGCATATTCTTAGTATTTAACGGATGAAGAACATATCCCAAAGTTTTTATTACGATATTCTAACTATAAGTGCTAAAAAATCACTTTTTAAAAAAGTGTCTCTGTCAAATCATCATTTCTTGATTTTTTTTATTTTTTATTTTTTTTATTTTTTGGGGATTAATGTCATATTTAGTTCTAAATTTACTTGTTTTAGTTATGTTATGATTGTTTATTGTTGAATTTGATTTGTGTATACGTATAATTATAAAAATGAATTGATATTTGAAGAAGGAGTGACAATTGCTGCCTCTTTGATCTGTCATGTAAACTGAACATACAGTGTGATTTTTTTGGAATTGACTCACTAATTGCATTTTACTATAACTAAAATATTTGAAAGAAAATATCAAAAGGAACAGATACTTTGCACACCTATTTCAATAATTATTAGATTCTATACTTTAAAACAAGTTATACACAAAAAGGAAACATAAATCTGATGCCCCCCCCCCCTCCCAGGATTCTATGATCACGCCATTGAATATACTCTTTCTGTTGAATGTATATCAACACTCATTTTCATCAACATATTTATTAAAAGTAGAATAAAACTGTTTTATGAATTATGTTTGATCATCAAAATTGTAAAAACACATAACTTCAAAACATTCAAAAAGAGAAAATCAACAAAACAAGTCCTATTTCAGAGGTATTGATGGTTGGAAAATAGCAAAACTTTGGCGGCCATTTTCTCAGCTTTGTGATTTTGGCTGATTTTGGTTGATGAATCTAAAGATATCTTGTTGCATATATCTATATGATTTCAATGAAATTTTCAGGATATCTACTTGGGAATATTTCAAAATTTCATACAGAAGCTTTTTTTGATAAAAAAAATTTAGTATGTTTTTGATGTCTTTTTTGTTCAAAATTTCCTTGTTTTCAGGTAAAAAAAATATTTTTTTCAAAATACAACATTTTAAAATGATGATATCAAAATTTCCCTCTGTATGAATTTAGATTTACTAATGAATATTATCTGAAAGAAAAAGTCATGAAAATCCGACAACTGGTGGTTAGGATTTTGTTTTTACAAATATAGGCATTTTTAGCTATTTTTTGACAAAATATTGCAATTTTTTCAATAAATAAAATATTTTTTCCAAAGAAAATACCAATTATTTGAGGTATCACATAGATGTATAAGATGTGCAAAATTGGGTATTCTATACCTAATAATGAATGTTTTGAACAATAACTGGGGAACCTCTCCTTAAAATATTTACATATTAAAAATAATATTTTTACTTTTAGCTTGATTCAAGAAATTAACGTTAGATTTATTGTCCCTTTGCAGGCTTTTTCTGGCATGTAGATACATCAGGACAAAATGAAACACCACACATAGAGAAGAAAGAACATAAAGAAGATAAGGTTTTTCAAGACAAGCATTATCATTTTGAAATCATGGAAGTGAAAAAAAAAACCATTCAAGGGTAAATCTAACAGAACTTGAAAATAATACAGTTTATGTTTGGGGGTTAAAATCTAAGAACTTATTTTGATATATAGATATGAATGATTTAATTTGATTTGATGATGAGCAGTTAAAAATGA
Organism: Pharyngocirrus eroticus; assembly: GCA_033118115.1. NCBI lineage: Eukaryota > Metazoa > Annelida > Polychaeta > Saccocirridae > Pharyngocirrus > Pharyngocirrus eroticus. The sequence goes on from JAVSBT010449548.1 coordinate 3,609, forward strand.
TATTCAACACAAGATAATTATGATCTTCATAACAATTAAAGATGTAGAAAATCCTTGAATGGGTAAAAAAAAAACAATGCCTAGATTTACATTTTAGTATAATTAGTATGTCCTCCCTGCAGTTTTGAAGACAAAATAAAACATTTGGTGACAGAGGCATCTTATGAAGCAGTGTCTACTAAAAATTAGAAAAGCCGTATTTTTAGTTCCTTTTCAAAATAGAATAATGATAGAGATGGATTGCAGGGAAAGGTGTACACTGTTTAATAATTTCACCCCTGCTATTGGGATCGATTGATTTGCTAAAAATAGATCTTGTGTCCTTCTCACACGTAATAAAGTTCCTTCTTTGGACCATAAAAAATGTATGTTTATTCTTTGTATAAACATGTCAACTATATAATCTCCTTTTCTGTGGGATGGTTCTTTCAAACATTTAGACACCCCAGTACTAAATATGGCCAACAATATCACAATGAATGCCGTCATTATTTTTTTTCTTCTCCACCATGTAAAATAGAGGAAAATTATAAGGAAGTAGAAACAAGAATTTCATATCTGTGCAAGGTCATAACAAGGTGTACTACACATGGTTCCTTGAGTGCCACCAAAACCTTTTGTTATCTCTTGGACCTAGGTTATCTTCAAAAAGGCTTAGTGGTATGCAGTATCAAACCAATTTCAAAAAAATGTCATTTGCTTTGTGACTATACAAGGTCATAACAAGGAGGAAAATATTTTTGGAATTTCCTACAACTAGTCAAAACAAATTCTGAAGAAAAAATTAAAACAAGACCATTTCTTCAATAGTGTCTGGACATACAATGAGTCAACATTTACAGACTCTATTGAATTTTGTTGACACGACTTAAATATTTTCAAACCCATTTACAATAAGAAGTCACTCATGTCTTAATTCCATGTTGAAGCTGGCATATCAAGACAATATACAAATTACTAATAGGGACAAACAGTTCGTGTTTTATGCTGACACCTAAGCTTTTGTTTTTATGTTCTTAGTCTTACTCTTAGAGTAGGCCTACCAGTCGTTTTCTTCCTTGAGACATCTTATACAAGACCAAACAACTTGTCTCATGCATAAATCAGATTCCAAATATTCAACAGCGTTTTCCAGATTTACACCATTACATCATACCATAGACATATATACCATTCTATGTCTTTGATCAGACTAGATAAAGACCTAAAAACATTGTAGTTATCAAACAACTTGAATCTCCCAATAATGGGTCTGGGTGATTATATACATGAGATAGATTTATGCTTATGCTTATTTTTATGATTATTAGATGTGAGAAAGAATGCTTGTTTGAAGGATGAAACAAAATTCAAGATCAGGTGATGAACCGTTAAAATTAAAGCATTATTTTTATTATGCCCTGTCAGCTGATTTTTTAAATTATATTTTTATCTGAACATAGATTTATAATGGCTATACTAAACCTTTTACATTTAAACAACGGTAAGGAGCAATAAGTTTGGATTCACATGGATTACGCCAGAATATCTTGTATTTTAAAATTTACCTCTTTATAGTTCTCTATTTCTACTAAGTCTGCATCGTTTTTAAATGATTATGTACCCTATCTTTTTACACTTTTATATTTTGTTTCATGATAATACACTTTTAAAGTCGGCCATCTTTTTGATCTATTCACTTTGCAAATTAGATTCCAAAATGCAAATGAAATTTTAGGTACTAGTAAGATATTATTCTAGTGAAAGTTTGAATTCCATATCTCTAACTGTTACAATTCTATTCTATCCACCTGGTGGCATAAATCATGCAAAATATCAAAATGGCCGACAGGGATTTTATACACAGTCTGTATTCTTACTCCTGAGAGTTTTTCAGGTAGAAATCATTTTTGATTAAAGATATTTTGAATAATATTCTTATATATTTCATCATTTTTTGAGAATCTCAACCATTGCAGCATGTTAAACTGTTTGCTATATCTTGAGAAAGTCCACTATATATGCTTGTTTATACACGTTTTAAAGATATCCATGCAATCGTATCCAGTTTGTATTGATACATGTAAATTTCAAATCTCCAGAATTGTGTTTTTTCGATATTTGAAAATTCTGAAATATTTAATATTCTTGGTGGCTCCACTTCTTAAAATTTTACTTGGATCATATGGATACATTGTTTGATACCTCTATATAAACATGCGTGCCCAATGTTTTCTTGTATTGTTCCTGTATAACTGTAGGCTATGTGTGCACATATTTTGTGTAATGCATATTCCATTAGAACACATTATGATTATTAATGATCCTCTCATGAAATGTATTTAGATCAGAATTGATCTTTCGAGATTAATCTTCCCTTCACTTTTGCTCAAGTAATTCTTCATCACTATCTTTGACAAATGAAAAGTTCTCTCTTGACAGGTTTGTAGTGCTGACCCCTTGAGTGTAAGGGAGAAGTTTCACAGTCATGTGCTGTTCAACAGTTTGCCGTAAAGGGAAATTTGGTTTGTTATCTCCCCTGACAAAAATTGCTGTCTCCCCTTTTTCTAAGTGGGTGATACAATAATTATTCATAAAACCAGATGGATCAGTGACTGGGATTGAGAATACCTGAAAATGAAAACCCAAATAAATTACAAACTAGCTTTTTAGTTAATTCTACAACTAATAAGCAGAAGACACATGAACAAACAATTAAAGAAATGTGATAAAAATTATTAAATTATAAAAAGTTGAATCATTTCAAAAATACAATCATACTAGATCAAGTAACATCAAGATATTAATAGTGGTTAAGGCACTTGATCAAGGATCAGGCATACACCAATGGCATGGGTACGAATCCTGCTTGACGCAGATTCTTTCTTGTTTAAAAGTGGGTATTCAGCTCTTTTAAGTGTATCAGAAACACCTGGCTTGTTTCTTTATCCAGCGGAAAGGATGTAAATGTGGACCTGTGTCATGGATTCTATCCCCTTGGCAAGTAAAAGAACACAGATGACAATGGCCAAACACAATGTTGTTATCTGTCTCTCATTCTCAAAAAGAGGACCTCATGGAATACCAGCCTAGGCTATCCTCTATAAATAATAGAACAAACAAACAAAAAATAGACTATTCTATCGTCATTAAATCATTTCAATTCTTTTGTAACCATATTTTTCCTGATGCTGGACTTACCACGTCTGCATGCCTTTTAACATTGGCCATTCTTGTTTCAGTGCTGTCAATAGGCAGACGCTTTTTAAGTTTATAAATACTTCTACTGTCATGGATGCCAACATACACCTGAAAGTAACAGTAATTATGAATGCTATTAAAAAGAATAGAGCCATGTAAAACTTCAATTGTACGAACAACTGGTAATGAAACTCATTTACCATTGATTAAGAAATTCAAATTTATACTGGAAAACACATTGTGACCAATAAGTAAAAAACCTTCAAATATTCAATATGAGCTGCCAAATATATGCATTGAATACGTTCTTTATGTAACCGACCTGTTTGCCCATAGATTTCATCCTTTCCAACAATCTTACATGACCTCGGTGGAATAGGTCAAAACAACCAATTGTAAATACTTTATCCACTCTGTTGCTAGGGTCAACTGGAGGGATTCCTGGGCTAAAAACAGAAAGAGGTGTTATATAAAAAAAAAAATCATTCTGTCATAGGGTATTCTAAAATACATTCAGAAAGTAAATTCTTGGATAAGTATGGTTGTATGAAGTAAAATGTAGCAAGCTCATGTGTAGTAATTCTATTGTTAAAATGAACGAAATGGTTACTTACAAATTTATTCCTTCTGCTGGTACAGGGGGGACCACCGCTCCAGTGTTTTTGACCGCCCCTTCTGGTTCATCTTCCACCGAGGGGGCAGTGTCAGCAGTTTCATCATAAGGGTCTTGGATCATGGTGTGTCTGCCGGGAGCTCTTGCAGTCTTTAGATGTATCAATATGTATTGATATATTATATTTATGAAAAAAATATTTTTAGAATACTTGTTCTGCACACACACACTTCCAGGTACATGATAAATGAAGGAAGAAATACAATGTTTAACCAAGTTGAGTTGACAATACATGTTTGATATTTAAATTTCTTCCTGCTGTCAGTCAACATAATTGATTCTATTTTTACGCTTTTTCTCGATATTATAATATTTGGAATATAGAAGATCTCTCAACGAACATAATAAGCAATTCCTGACTCAAATAACAAGTTCCAAAGTCGAATAATTCTCTTCAAATATGTATCTTGGAACCAATAACTTATTTGGTAATTCCTGACTTCACTTCAAAGATTCAAAGTACAAGGACTTGAAATCTAAAGAAAATAAGCTAATTCCATCGAGATAATTATTCAGAACCACACTTTTCACCTCGTCAACCAGAGTGTTTCTTTTTAGTTCCCTCAAATCGGTTCTAAGATCTAAGATGCAATATGACACAGCATTGTGCAAGTTACTTTATAGGATTATTTGGCTTGTGCGTCTCTTTTCCATATGTGCATGGTCAGCACATGACATATTGATGTTGAAATTGTTTGTATCCTAAGTTGTTTATATTGTTTCAATTAGCCCTAATTATATCTTGATTTCGTTATGATTATTCATGGGTTTGCTCCATAAAAATGGAAATGTACTTTTTAGTAGGTTACGGATTGTGCATGTCTACCTGATCATGAATGTGGATCACTCTATCATCTATGTAACATTGGAGAGGATGGTAATTATTACTGTTTTGACAGTTCAGATGAAACTGGTTATTTAAATGTAGATTCAAAAAGTGTGTTAAAATAACAAACTTAAACTTTTTGAATACGCTGTATTTTCAAAGCTTTCTGTTCTCTTATCAAGAACTTTACACTGTTATTAGTTTATTTTACACATTCCATAAAGTAAGCAAGAGTAGTTAAGTAAGAGTAGTTAGGCAAGAGTAGTTAAGTAAGAGTAGTTAAGTAAGAGTAGTTAGGCAAGAGTAGTTAAGTAAGAGTAGTTAAGTAAGAGTAGTTAAGCAAGAGTAGTTAAGCAAGAGTAGTTAAAGCAAGAGTAGTTAAGCAAGAGAGGTACCATATATTAATTCCAAGATCACGAAGATTTCTAGAATATCATGCAACAAAGTAACACAAAAATAAAATTGTTTGAAACTTCAAATTCATTTTTCAGGATTTAAAAGATGTCAAGTTTCATAAACTAAAATAAAATTTATTTCTTACACTGGAGATATATACAAGCCCATCCCTCCTTCAGATCACAAAGTAATCTTCAGTTGATGATAAAATTAACGTAATTTACAGGTGCATATTTTAGATTGTTATTCAGTGTATATTTGGAGCAAGATAAAAACTATGCCTCCTCTTCAACATCACAACACCCCTTAATTAAAACTAAGAAAAATGGTAATTAAGACCACAATCGTTCTCTCCTAAATAACTTTTTGAATTAAAAATGTATTATATTTCTGGAATAATCAAAGGTTTCCCAAGTCTAGCAATAATATGCAACTGCACATCAGAACCTAGGTAAGTATGGCATGTTTTCTTGTATGGCGTTTTTCTCTGTTTACTGTCCATTCCCTTCAGGGCAGGTTGGCATTTGATCCTCAGAGTTATAAGCCATTACAATATGTTCTCCATCAGAAGGACTGTATGAACTGACACCTGGCATACAAAACATAAAACATAACTAGTTTATACGTCTTATTTATATATGCTCCATGTCCAACCTAAAAAACAATTTGGTGGTAATATTTTAGGCTACCGTAGTTGCTCGACCTGCCGCCCCTGTCCGTATAGCCGCCGGGTCAAATAAGCTCCCCCTAATAGACCCGTCTAAGAAAATAAGCGCCGGGGGTTCGAATAGCCGCCGGGTATGAACTTCCGGTTAACCTGTCAGACAGTGCGGCTAACCTGTAGTCTTAAAGTACTGAATATTCTCCTAGCAATGTGCGTACATTTGTAAAAAGGTCGGAATTTCCATTGTGTATAGTGATCTTTAAAATAAGCGCCCCTGCTCGAAAAAGCGCCGTTTCGAATAAGCGCCGGGTCATAAGGGCTCACGAAACAAATAGCGGCGGCAGATCGAGCAACTACGGTATATAGAGAAATTATGCAGTATTATGTAATCTTATGTAAAATTGCAATCAACCTGGTCATATAGTTCCAACAATTGATATGATAATTTCAATAATTATGTTCCTATATACTTACCTTCATCTACAAGCTTATGATCCCCTGCTCTGTTTTGTCTTAGAATGAACCAGTATTTCTTTTCTTCTTTATTTTCAGCCAAACCGTTTATTTCATACACAAATTCGCCATATTTAGGATGAGTTCTTGATTTAAACCTTGGTCACACAAAAATGAATATCATTAAGGCGTCGTGAGGGTCTAATTGCTTTTTTTGATATGCACCAACATATGTCCCAAATAATCATTTTCTATTAAA
>JAVSBT010449570.1:0-10057 GCA_033118115.1 Pharyngocirrus eroticus
TCATTCAAAAAATTATCCGGGAGTGTTCGAAAAACACTTCTTGACCATCCTGGTATAGTTGTACCCAACATGTACAGCTCAACTAATTCAGTTCCGAAAACTGAAGCTACCGATGGAAACGAAGTCAAGGAATTAAACGTCATTTTCAGACTGCTAATTCGTAAAGGTAGGATGTGGGGTTCAAGGGTTATATTCGTCATAGGGTTTTTGGATATTATTAATCTCCAGAGTGTATCACGAATGTCATGGAGTGCAGCTGGCCATTCAAATAGGTTATTCTCTACAAAAATAAAATAATTATATATAAAGGAGAAATGTTGTTGACAAGTGATAAGTGATAAGTGATAAATGAGTAGTGGTCGAATTGAAGGTCGAGAAGGTTTCTGTGAAGCTAATATAAGGCCATACCAAATTGATTTTTAGATCGTTGGACCCGACCGAGGGTAACATTTGCGTTTCAACTTTCATTTTTATAGATTATCTTACAAAGTGTTTTTCGTGAGTAAATCATGTGTGATTATACATCATAGTCGACAGGAGAGGGGTACGTATAGTCTATGGCACCTATAGTGTCGAAGAATAAAGTTTATCAACAGCCACCCTTTATTCTTAACAACGCCAGACTTCAGATGTCCGGATTCTTTTAATAAGATGGCAAGTGCGGTAAACAAATCGCGAAATGCTCTTGTACACTCTTTCTAAATACAAGCATGTTGAATGCTGAATGAGAATACATTGATTAAGCTTATTTAAAAAATAAAAATAAATCTACCTACCGAGGGTACACATTTTGTCACCCAGCCCAACGATCAACAAATCAATTTGGTATAGCCTAATTATGAAAAGCATCACAGAAAGTGTCCTTCGGCCTGTATCAGGCATATAGGATAATTTCCCACTGAGCGTAATTATGTATGCAGTTAAATGTATTGTTTTCCACATTTTAATGGGTCTTTAACATGACAGAATTATGCTGTTATCCTTCACATATAGCCTCGTCTTTTTGTCTAATTCGAATGGAATCTTGAAAGCAAGTGAAAAAGTATTTAATGTGAATCTGCTCTTTTCTGAACCAAGGACCTTCTGCCTAGAATACCAACATCAAATGCCGTCACTCTATCCAGTGAGCCATTTAAGCAACTTCCATGAACACAAAACCCCAGAAAATCAAGATTCAGTTTTTTGCTTTTTCATGATAAATCCCTTATGATTTAGAGATCAAAGTAACTGTGTGTAAATATTTGGAAAATAAATAAATAATTATGTCATTGATGAACATTTTGAATATATTCATTAAGATTTTGAACAACAACTTACCATCTAATTCCATGTTTGATATCGATGTACCTTGTAGATGACTAGATGGAATACTAGCAATCAAATTCTTGCTTAAAATTAAACTTGTAAGACTTTCCTTCAAAAACGTGACATTTGGAAACACAGTAAAAAGACAACCGGTCAAATCGAGAGTTTTTAGTACGCTTGGTGGCGTCACAGTGATTTCTAATTGAGAGAATTCCGATAATGGATTGAAACGTAGATACAACGTATCCAACGTGCCCGCAACGTCAGTCAGATTTGGAAAGCTAGTGAACTGGTTGTTGTCTAAAGTTAGAACTTTCAAAGCAGGATAAGCATCCAATGGTCCCAACCTGGATTGATCCAGAGAACTACCAGCAAGGTTAAGACTAGTTATTTGACAAGTAACAGGATTTCCATAAAGAATAACCACAGTTACTGTTAAAATACTCAAGAAAATCCGGACAGTCATGTTGTACGATAAAATGTCGATCTGTGATTTATTATTTATTTTCTATTTGTGCCTCAAATAAGTGACAATATTGAGTGTCAGCTTGACAATTAATATATGTATTGCCTTGATTTTAATCGTGACGTTTTCTAGTACTATCAAGGATAAGATAGGGATCAAGGAGTAAATTATTATTTTGTACACAATTTCTTCTTCTGGTACCCAATTATCGTTTCCTGCTTGGAGAAGGGAAATTGGGACTAAGCATCTTTCCTAATGACACAGACAATGGCCAAATTGGGAATCGAACCCTCAACCTGCTGATCACTAGGCGCATGGTTTGTCAATGAGGCATATCTCAGGATAGCGAGAAAAGGGAGGAACATGCCGCATAGAGCAAGAGTAGATTGGTATCAAGAAACATAGTTCCAGGCCATTGAAAGAGAACAAGCTATCGAATATCTGAAACCCGTATGTATCCTTATGTAATGCCCTAATTGTGTTTGTCTTGTTTCTTATTTGGATAGTACTTTAGGTTTAGATTATGTGAAGTGTTGCGTTGGCTACTCAACAAAGTATCAAATGAAATGGAAAAGTAGGTTCCATTGTGTCTTGAATTTACCGGAAATGGAAAAATTATGTTCACTTGTATTAGGCACGAGGATAGACAATATCTAAAGGAGTTAAAGTGCTCAAAACCTTAAACAAAAGAAATTTTCAATATCAATATATACATCTCTTTGAGTCAAACACTTCTGTACCCATGTCCTTGCCAATTCATCTCCCATTCAGAAACTTTTCATTTCAGTTTGTTTATCGATTAAAATAATTTTTTTGTTTCTTTGTTTTTTCTGTTTTGCCAATTAATTTTATCGATTAAATATTGTTATTGTTGTTGTTATTCTGCTTTTTGGTGCTTGTTTTTCTTATTGTGTTATAGAACTGAAGTCCCGTCAGTGTGGTAACAGTCAAGGAAAAGATAATAATCTAGAGCCAAACTGCACTTTGGAAGATATTGAGATAATCAAGAAAAACGTTGCTTATTTACATGTTGTATATATAGGCAATTCTTTATTTTCAGATTTAAAAAAAATCACTTTTGGGGTCTAATCATACAACAGATAGAGACTGTGCTTTTACTAAATTTTCCATATCTAACTAAATTTTGTACAAAAAAAGTGTAGTTACATGTATATACAATTAAAATACAGACTAGTGGAAATGAAGACTATTTATAAACGTGTTTTCTAGTTTCAAAACATTAACTAGATTGAAGAACCTGATAATTATATATCTTTTTTATCCATGAATCATAAAGATTGTTTTCACATTATTAAAGAACTGGCCCTCTCTGTTTCACAGAATAGATTTTGGATGCCTAGATAGATTTAGAATCGATAATGAACAACAAACTCTTCTGTATTTTGATCTATCCATTATCTATGAGTATTCATACGTACTGCTATTTTTTAAGGAATAAAGCTGCTCAACTTCGTCACGAAAAAGTAGAACAAAAAAATGTTTCCTTTTTCAATTCTTAAAACAAAACAATGAAAGAAACTAACAATGTTATTTTTTTCGATGTAAAATATACCTTTGTTTTTAGAGAGCAGGGATGTATGTTAACCATCAGTCAAAGCCCGACCCAGAGGACCAAGGTGCTGTCTATTCCAGACAAGACACCAATATTTGTCTAATGTATCACCAATGACGATTGGTCATTATTTTCCTCATAGTCACTATCGGCCTGCTTAGGCAGAGGTAGTTTTGTTGACCTTTTAACTTTCCAGCTTTGCATAGGGCTATACACATTAACACAAAGACTTAATGTAGAAGGCAAAATAATCTTTATTTCTTTTATTTTAAAACAAGAATTACAAAATAAGCATGTATACATTTAGAAAACAATCTGTTTCTATGTAGTTATAACAATTTTAGTATTGAACAACTTGGAAGTAAGAAATCATAAATAATTGTTATGTAATAGTTGTTATTACTCTTAAGTTTTAATATCAAGATTTGCTTATATAATTAAGGTGCATTATTCTATATCATAATAATTATGCATATCTTTTTTCAAAATGCACAAAAAGTAAATAGCTTAAATTGCTACTATTTTAGCATTAACCATGAATTTTATGTTAAATTATATCCATCTATAACAATACATTTGAATTACTTTTTCAAACAAGCATTGTATCAAAAAAGGTGCATTCTCTTTTAAAATATTGATCATCTCCATCATAATGGTTTATGGTTCAATCAATTGACTAACCGAGCAGTCAAACATGTAAATCATTTCGGTTAAGTCCACATTTTAATATAAGGACCCATAATGTCTTGTAAAGAGTTTTTTCTATTTCCTTTATAAGAAAGTAAGGACATTTTGATCAATTACTTGTTATATATAAGTATGACAGATAAAGTAACATAAACATAATATTTTAAATCCCTCTTTAAACTAGCACTTTTACATCAACATGATTATAATACAGTTTTGTGAAATTGAATTCAAGCAAATTCTAATCAATTGCAATTTTAGCAACGGAAAAAAACGAATGAATTGATATGGTTCAAGGTTCATGTTTGTATTCATCTACAAAAATACACATAGCTTTTATATAATTCGTTATAGTAGCAAAGATACATTATTAACATGATTGTATAGGATAACGTGTAGCAGATAAAACTTGCATCTACTCTTGATACAGTATCAGCAATGAACAATAGAAAATCGTATATTACACCAAACCAAGAAAACCATTCTACATCATCTTATTTACAATCACAGTGTGTGTATATTGTTTGGACACACAGACACTTTGGATTACGTAACAAGTATTTATTTTAAAGTCATTGGTGCCATGCATGACACTGTTCATATTGTTCTTCTGTATATGACCATGCATTAGTATTTACCTTTATGTGCATATTCATTTATAGCTATATACATGTCTTTAATGTCATTTTATTAGAACCTTATTTAACATGGGTATCATTGTATTCGATAATATTTTAGATCAAAACAGTAGCTATTTTAATATAAATCCACCATTAGGGTCTTTAAGGGGTTAACAATTTTGCTAAAAGAAATGTATTATGATCATACACTACACCAAGATCACTATTTGACATTGCCGTTCTTACAACAACAGTGTCCACTCTCTTTGTTTGTACAAATTGTCAATACAGTATTCTCCCCATAATGTGACAAGTATTTCTTTCAAATTGTGTTAATACATTAAGCTAATTCTGTATAATAATGCAACATTATACAAACGTATCAAGTCAGGATTTTGATAAACCTCAGTACATAAATAAAGTTATCTATTAGTCTCTTCAAAACAATTCAGCTAAATACGAACACCCAATTAATTGTCAGTTTGGTGTCCTTTCTGCTTGATTTACTGAAACCTTCAATAATCATAACATAGGCTGCTTCAATCTTTTGGTGGATATAGTTGCTAGCGTTTAAAAAAATCAATAGAAGGATAAACTGCCATAATAAACATATCTAGAATATGTTTGGAATATTCTTAAAAAAACAGTTTCTATTCATCATAATAGTGATTCTCTAAATGAGAAGCCTTCGGGTTCAAACTAGACCCCTGGTCACCTAAAGAATAAATGATGAAATTAGATGATGGAGGTACAAATAACGTCACTAGAATAAGTTTCATTACTCCCATTTAGAAAACAATATACACTCATCATACATATTTCTTTCATTTTGGAATAAACGAAGCAACCACTTGCACAAAAAAAACATTTTACAATAATACAAACTATATTTTCACTGTAGTTATGTATTCAAGAAAAATATGAAGAAAATCCAATGATATTGTTTTTAATTGACAACCCCAACATTAGCCAAGATAAACATTTAATACAGAGCTCTACATTTTCCTGTCAAAAGCAGACCAACCTTCATTGTGTCACTGCTAATGTGGAAGAACATCTCTTAAATTTTCATTAATTATATTGTTAAAATTTCACATCAAACGTTCCATCTTTGATCAAAATTGACCAACAAAATGTCTTTACACAAATCCTCCCCATACCTCTATATCAGTGTCATTAATAATCCCTCCCCCCAAAATAAATGATAATGAAATATGATATCACCAATCATCCATGTTGTTTTTACACTAATATTTGATGTAGGTGCTGCAACCTGGTGATAAAGCAACTTGATAATTGTAGACATAATTATACCAGTAAAGGGAACTTGCATGTTAATTACTAAAATGTTTCTTCATGATTATATGGACGAAAGGGTGTTTCTGATTATTTCTTAATTTAATTTTTCATAATTATTATAATAACTATGAAATACCAACAGCTCATTTCATATATAATAAGGCTAAATGACAATCTCTTAGAAGCCTGACATGGAATGTCAAGATTAGTTGACTGTCATTGAAAATACGTTGAATTCAGAACAAATCTTGCAATAGGACTTGATTATTCAGAGAAAATATGAGGCATACGACAATAACAAAGAAACAAAAAACTTTCAAGTGACTTTGCCAACTCTGTAGTAGATGCCTTACTTCAGAAAAGATTTTTTTTTTAGTACAATCCCAACTGTATCTGACTACAAAACAATAATAACTACACAATACTATATCTATACTTTCCTAGTGAGTACCAAGGTTTCATATACCATGCATAGGAGACAAAATTTCAATATTGTAGTAGATAACTTACATATTTAGGTAATATTAGTGAAAACATATAACCTAACAATTAATCATTACCCAGGGAAATTCAATATCCAGGGCTCGATTTACTTGAGGGTCCAAGGGACCGACCGTTTTACCCCCATTATAAAGTATAGGGTGTGACCCTTAGACATTTTGAGATTTTAGCCATTTTCTAAATAATCATGTTTGTGGGTCCCTCTGGAAAAAAAAAGTAAATCCACCACTGAATATCTGTTGCGAACTTTCAAACCTAGCTCACATTACAATCAAGGAGTTATTAAAATCACCACCCAGTACGATACCCATAGCCTCCCTGACCATAAGTCATAGCATACCCTTGTACATAAGCTGCAAATCCAACACCAGCATTTTTATGTGTAGCATCTAGTTCATTGAAACCTTCCCTCATTTTGAAAACATTAAACCAATAAGAAGCATTGCTCCATCCATGAACACTTGACCAATTATGAGTCTGTACCTGTCCATTAAATCGCAGGTATGGACGTGTTTGGTAATCAGTAATAACAACCACAGAATTGTTAGGAAATGAAGAAATGACATTGTAAACCTTATACTGCAGATTTGCAAATTGAGCCTTTTTCTGAAATGATTTGATCGGAGTGATTGGTACCATGAATGCATCTGTTGGACACTTATTACAACTAGTACATGACTCAGCACCATAGCCTTTATTGTATTGGATCACTTGACACGGCTTTGAACAAGAAACACTAGCACATTCTGAAGCAGAGGTGACATTATATGTATAGAATTGACTTTCATGGAGAGTTATAGTGAAATGATTAGACTTTTCAAAAAATCTGACTTCAGTGTAACTGTATACAGCAATAACTCTAAGAAGAAAACCTGCAGAGGAATGCCTGTCTGCTATCCTTGGAGCAATAAAACACTGACCCAGTCTAGATACAGGGGGCATACTTTCATAAAGTCTATCAATGCTGGGAGATTGTATGTTGACATGATTTACACCAGCATACACTGCAATAGGTTTGTTGGATTTCACCTGATACCCAGTGATATCACTAGTGTTACTATACCAGGCATAAGTGTTGCTGGTTTGCATCTGTAGTGTCCTTTCTAATTTCTTTCCACCTCCTGATACAGGAGAATACAACCTGACTTCAGTGAAGTCATCGGAAGCAACAATTACAAAACCACTAGAAGCACTAAAGGAGCTGGGACTATATGGAGTGTAAGTAGCAATGACAAAATGTATGAATGTCTCATCAATAGGTAAAACATTGAAACCATCAATGCGAGTGAAACTTAAACCAAGCAATCCTTGAACTGATATCTTTTCACTTGCTTTCACATACACACCTTTCTCCTGGATTATGTTGGATGTCTCCTGTCTTACTGCGTAGGGGAGATCATGGATTCTAGTTGTCGTGTTGGCACCCATGGATATTTTCTTGGTGTATAATGGGTGTTTACACTGCACTGTCACTTCAGTGAACTTGGAAGCACTGATGACAATCTCATTCATTTGATGTGGTGAAGTATCCCAAACCAACCCCATGAATCCAATCACGAATTCCTTTCCACTTGTATCTGCTATTCATTCAAAATGATAGATAATCTCAATAATTTATATACGGAAATTGCATCACAGACATAATCAATAACTTAATCGCAATTTTAATCATTCCATTATTTCCTTCTCTTTTCGAAATCAGTTCATAATTTTTGTTCTTACCAATCTCTATATCCTGACAGGTGTCTCCAGTAAAACCTTGTTTACACGAGCAGCTGTAATTGTCGCCATTTACACTACACACACCATCATTGTTACACGGGTTGTGATTGCATGGGACTTTTTGAAAAAGAAAAACGTATATTTATTCATCTTAAAATAAGCAAGACTTTATCAAATCAAAATCATTCTCAAATGTGGACCTGTTTGATCCTATCAAGTATTTATAAACTAAAATAAAGCACATAATTATTAAGGAAATGCCCTTGAGATCGAATACAATATTCTTTAAGAGTTGTTAAGCTTTGAATTAAACACATCCTTATTGAAGATTTCCTTTTATAAAATTGAAATAGTGAACCTTGTCATTTAAGATTATCTTTTTATCTGAAATACATAATATTAGAAATTGAACAAAAAAATCACTGGGGAAAAAAAATCATATTAGAAAGGGAACATGGATAGGCAATTATTATTTTTGGTTACTTTTACATAAACCTTACATTTTTTTAAATACATAATATCCTACACTCGAATTTTATATGAAAGAAAATAAAAAGTTATAGATCTTCATTAAAACAATTCATGTGCTTACCTGTACTTTTACTTTATACCAGGAACGGTTAGATTGAATGTCTAGCTCTGTCTTTTATTCTTTAGCTCTTATTGTTATTTTATGTTTCTAGTATTTACCTGTGCTAGGATACCGAAATCTGACTTGTGCTCTTATACCTTGACCTTTTGTTCTGGTCTTACCTGAAATTGAATTGTAAAAGACATACTTGTAGTTGGATTTCCGGTCGATTCTTCTTGTTTTTTTTCGAATTGTTTGAGTTTGCTTTTCATCTCTTTGATCTCATATTTTTGTAGGACCACTTCTCCCTCCAGCATTGCCATCCGTTTCAAAACGTCTGCCATACATTCACTCTGACATCCCTCAGTGTAGAATTCGTGCTTTACTGTGGGTTGAGCTCTGACTTCATGTGGACTATCATTAAGAAAGCACCCAAGTAGAACCCAATACATCAGAAGCAAATTAAATCCTTCCATGGTCTGAAAATGAAAAACATAGGATTGTTTCACAACTTTTCATCAAAGCATTAATATATTCTAAGAGGCACTGCATCTGGAATGATATTTTTATGAGTGTCAAGTCTGGTGGTTGCTAGGAAACCTTGTTCCTAGACAACAGGGTTATGTGACTACTATTACAACATAGAATTTATCATGTATGGTAAAAAAGAATACCCTTGAAAACGATAATCATTATCGATAGATAGATAAGATAAAATGACTTACTCATTATCATTGTTATACATTTTGTTTAGGGTCTAAGTACAAAAAAAGCCCAATTCTACATCTGCATGCATATGTTTTATTTGCGGTGAACATTTCAAAGAAGTTAAAGAAATTCTTAAAGAATTAGATAATTCTCTTTTTATTGTATGTGGTGACTTTAACATATCACTTAACCAACATTTAGACACCTCTAATTACCAACATATAAATAATCCCCATGCCAAAAAATGTTTGCTAGATCTTATGAATGAATTTCAACTTGTAGATTATTTTCGGGTATTAAACCCTGAATGCAAGACCTTTACATGGAGAAAAAGAAACCCAATTAAACAAGCTAGATTAGACTATTTCCTAATATCTGAAAGTCTTACAAATAAAGTTGATGATATCAAAATTAAAAGTGGGTACAGATCTGATCATTCAATTGTTTTACTTAACCTTAACTTCAATAACTTTAAACGAGGGAAAGGTGTGTGGAAATTTAATAATGCTTTATTAAAAGATCCAGTGTATGTAAAAACTATTAAAGAAACTATAGAAAAAATTAAAAATCAATACACAAATGTGCAGACTGGTGATCTAACAATA
>JAVSBT010449581.1:0-10057 GCA_033118115.1 Pharyngocirrus eroticus
ACACTTGACTTCTTTCCATAATGATAACAGTCACAAGACTGGACTCTTATTCAGTCAAGGTCATGAACTTTATCTAACTACTCATCAAACACGTAGATATCTTACATGGGCGTATATCTAATATTTCAATTTGAAATCCAAAGGCCAACTATTCAGTACAGTCATTTATGTCTGTAATCTTATCGTTATATTGCTTATGTCATGCAGTAGAAACGTCTGGAGCCAAAGTTTCCTAACTACACTTCTTTACAAAATTTAGTTAGAAATGGAAAAATATGTTAAAGCACAGTCTCTATCTGTGGTATGATTTCTGGAAAGACTACTACTAGATCCCAAATATATTTTTTTTAATTTTGAAAATCATAAAGTGCCTATTATATATTATACATGTATAATTATGATGCAGTCCTCGCAGCTCTATCATGATGCTGGGGCTGCATTTATGTAAATAGGCAACGTTGATTATCTAAATATCTTCCAAAGTGTAGTCAGGAAACTTTTGCTCTAGACGAACGATATTGCATGTTACATTTTTACCTACATTCATTTATAGCTATGGGGATATGAGACCCCCTTTGATGGGGTGGGGCAGACATGTCAAATTTCACTAAAATCAACACTAATAATAAGGGACTATTGCTTAAAAGATTTTCAATCAGATATTCTGCTAAATCTACATAATGTGGAATAATATCACATTGATTTACTCATTTGATCACCTATCTGCAGCTAGAGATGTGAAACAATATCACTTTGACTATAGAACATAATGTACACTAGATGTTCTAGGTATATGTACAGCAAACATAATAATGAAACAGAAGTAAAAATAAATCTATTATACCTATTATTATATAGTCAGTTTTTTTGGGGACATTTTTGGTGAGAATGGTGATAGAGGCACCAAATTTTCAGGAATTCAATCCCTGCTTTAGGCTTAACTAATTGGTGTTTCAACATAAACAAATACGATAAAAATGCATATGGCTATCCTAATGAATATTCATACAGAAATGTCAGCTCATTAATATTCATATATACAGAATGATGACACAGTGCAACCATATTTGGAAGTAAAAAGTCTAACAAACTTGCGCAACAAATGTTGTACAGGTAACTTGTTGTTAAATGATCATATCCATATTAGGAAGTAAGAAATCTAACTGACATGCGCAACAGATGTCGCACAAGTAACTGCTTGCTATTAGACAATCACATGGAAGGAACCTTAGCCTAAAGTAGATGATAATTGCAGACCAAACAGCCGGTTTTTTTATATAGATATATTTGTATAATTATATCAATTTCTTTGACACCTACTGCTGTCTTACCAAATCGAATGATATCAAACACTCAGTTGATCTAGCTATGTGTAAAATTGGAATAACCAATTATATGATCCTACCTTTTTTCATTCATAAGTCACATGTATCATGTATCTAACTAACCTAGCACAAACAAGTTATCATACTGACTTTATTAATGAACATTTAAAATCTTACTCACCTTAAAGTCAAATCTATCAAGCAAAGTTTGAAAAACTGGCCGTCTTCTGTATTAAGTCGATTTCTACTGCTTTTGATAAATGTTGTTCTACTTTCTTTACAGAATGCAATGTAGTAAATGTGAGATAAACAAAGTACTGTCGAATATATGACCTTATGCTTGAGTCGATAATAAGTGACAAAGTCCAGTCTTGGCTATAACTTACTAACATTTTCAAATGTTATATGAACATGCGCATTCATATAAATGGAGATGCGAATCGTCGTGCGGTACTGTGAAATATGTCTTTTGTGACGAACAGAAACACCCATCATACATGAGATCGTTTCAAATAATCAATTTGATATTGATATTTAAGATGGTACACTTGGACAGTTTGCACATGGTATATTTCTACCAGAATAGACACGCAAAGGTAACCAAAAATGGCAGTCTCGAGAGAGTTTTCATTCATAACATTTATCACGTGAGAAATACTACAACTTTTATTACAATCATGGTTACATGTTTTCAAGAGCACCAAATGAAATCTTGTTCAATACTTTTTATCTTTTTTTGAAAATGCGACATTACTCAATATTCTACAATAATTTAACACCTGAAATCTTATCTAAACATGTTTTAAAGTGTCAATGAAAACATTTTCAGACCAAATATCTCATTTTAAATTCCCAGAGAGTTGTTCAAAATCATTTCTGTTCTCTTATTTCCCAACAAGCTTAATCTATCATAGAACAAATCAATTATTTGGTATGAAAGGTAACAAAATGTTGTAAATTCATTTAAGGTCAGTTGAAATTTTGTTCAAGCCAGTACATTTTAGAAGTGGTGTCTCAAATTAATAGGGCCAGTAGATGGGCCTGAATATACCCAAACTCAGTGGGATCCATCGTCCCCCTCAGAATAAATAGCCTCACGATTGATCAATATAATGCACTAAGGATAACAAATTTAAGCAATTACAAATACTTTTAAAGTCATGTTTTGTTTGATTTCAAGACTGTATCATGTTGATATTTTAACTATTTTTGATCATAATCATAATAGAATGATACTTAATATTATTTTAGGGTCCAATATTCACCTGCTAGTACTATATACGACTTTATATTGAATGTGACTTTTGAAATAAAGAATTCTATAAGCTCTAGTTTTGTTTTAAAATAGGTAATATTCTCTGCCTGTAAGATCCAGGGTATTCCATAAGTGGATGCCTGAGAGCATAAAGCTCTGTCTTCATAGCTACAATAATCTGCATATCCATTATCAGAAAATTCATTGTTAAGTTACAAATACAGTGGTGGGCAAAATTTAGGACCCAATTGGTTAAAAAAAAAGTTGTCCCATATTCTTGGGCTGTGCATTAATGTGGAAATGTGCTATATTGGTAACTATGGTGAAAATCTTGGTATCCAAGCAAACACCAATTTTAACATGATCCAAGTTATGATTTTATAGAACAGAGTTACTGATCTAAAGACACATTTAATTGATATTTTTGCTATTGTAGAGTTGGGAAATTCATTACCAAGTCCATTCTCGTGCACCCAAGGTCACAATGTCAGACTTTCAGACTTCCATGTAGTACTATATGAAGTATGAATGATAAGTGACCCTGGCTCGCGAGGATGGACCAAGCCTATATAACTCAATCTCTATGTTTGAGTCTACATTTTTGGCCACCACTGAATATTAAACAAACATATTTCTATAAGATTATTCATACTTTTTTCACATTCTGAAGTTATCAGTTGGCAATTGGTTACAGAAAGAAAATAATTTTCTCTCTATATATTTACGAATCAAATCTATTAAAATAAAAATTTCAACCCAGGTCGTAGGTCATTGAGAAAGATTTGGTTTTGAAACCTTCTTTAATTTCTTTTTTTGTTGGTATAACTATTTGCCTCAGCTAATATTATTTACATGAATGTTTTTTTAATCAACATATTTGTTCCTTTTAGTTAAAAAAAAGATATTGTCAAGGATAGTAGAGGCTCAATGTATTAAAATTTGATTGTTTTCCCCATGAAAAATGTTTTATTATGTACTTTCATAATAAGAAATTCTTGATTTTTCAAAGAAATAAAATCTCTACTGGAGTTAGATAAGCTGGTATGTTATTTGATGTTTTTAATGATAATGAGTGTTACTTTTGGCATGACTACTGATACACTTAAAGAATAAATTATAATAAGAAGGCTATGAGAAAAAGCTACATTGTGAACTGATAAATAGAATGATAATTTTGGCCAGGGTCAATGAATAGTATTTGTAATGATATTGCAAATAAACATAAAGCAGATTGATTTATGTCTTTTGAGTAAATAAATCTTTTCACAGCACATTTTACCATCAGGCCATTCAAAGTTGATAAGTTGGCCGATAGATTTTATTGCAAAATTAATTGGTCAGGCCTTGATGTCAAAACGACGGAAAGGAGTGAAGAGTTTCGATTCGGTCGAACCTCTTTCAAATGGCATAAGCTTCATATAGAGTATGATGTTAAATATGCTTTATACAGTAATTTACAGGTTAATTGTGATTCAGTTGGGACAATAAAGGCAATAGTGCACCTACAGCTTTAAGGTTAGGTTTACTAATTCCACTGTATTTTTAAGTTAATTTAAGAGTAAGGATGTAAATGGCTTTTTCATCTAGTTTTACATCATAAAAGCGACAAATTGAAATAAATTACCATATTTTTGCTACTGCAATTATATCTATGGCAACACCTTCTAGAAAAGACAAGCAGGTGACAAATGTTGAGTCCCAACTTAATCAAGATTTACATTCTTGTAAGCATATTCAACATCACTAAATGAAGCTAAAGCAATTGGAGAGAGGATCGACCTTTGGTTTCTTGTGGATTATGCAGGAATATATTTTATTGCACAAATAAGACTACAACGTTTATATATGTAATTAGTTTTGTTGCCTACATTTGTCGTTTAAGAAAAAATAATCAATCGCAAATAAAATGCCCGGCCAAAAAATAAATTGGCATGGCCTTACTATTCAAATTGGCGGGTTCATATGAATGATCGAATAAGATTTATTAGATAAGTTACTGAATAGAGTAATTCAAATATGAGAAAATTGCATTTTATATCCATAATGATAAATTGGAAGCATATAGTTGACAAAGCCCCTGACTACCCATACAAAAAGCTAAAGAATATATTTTCTTTGATTCGTATCTCATTATCATTCGAAGTAGAATGCCAACTTTTTTCACAAGAAATAAGATAGATAACTTATTATGTACACATATACTACTCACAATTTGCTTTGCACCACTTTTTCATTTGTTGATAACTTTGTCAAAAATTGTGCAATTGGTGTCAAATTCTAATTCACAACATGGTTTTTATGTCATCTTTAAAAAATATATTGAATCAAAGGTGGATTAGATTTGGAATGTAGGACAAATTTAATGTTTGTGACAGAACACTCATTTTTGACCACAAAAATGTCAATTTAATTATAAAGAAATGTATTTTTAAAAGAGCGAAATTTTTAGTCAGTGTGGTAAATGTAGTCAAAACAGGTTATGTCATTACAAATTAATGTGCTAATATTCCAAGAGTAATACTGATGATTAAGCTGTGTTAATTGATGATATTAACATGCAGAATTCCATTCTTTTAGTTGTATGTCCTTCTAGGAAATTTCCAGGCAGCAGCAGTAACGCCATTTGGGCTAAAATTGTGCGGAAGACTTCAATTATAAGGCCCAGAAGTTAGAATAACAACCGTATGGGTTCAAATGATATGGCACCATTTGAAAGAATGCCTATGCATGTATGTGAGACATCAGTGGAATACATGTTTTAACCCAATGGGATCTTTGTTCACAAATTCAGGTATTTTTACGTATTTGGGCCATATCATTTGAACTGCTAAGAGTGGTTCTCAAAACCTAAGGATTAAATCAAGTATACTGCTTATCACAATTTCAGACCAAAAGTTTCATTTTGATACTGCCTAGAAATGTGAGCTTCTAGGCGACCTTGGCTGTACCGATACCTAATATAGTCATATGGCTCTATCCCAAAATGTATCAATAAAATGGTTTAACGATAAGATGGTCCATAGCTTTGATATGTTTGCTTACAGTCACTAAAATACTGAATGTTTTCAAAATTTGCAGGCCCCTTCAGATAGCAGAACAATGTTAGAATCTCTAAAAAATGACTTATTTTTATTTTCCTACCCACCTTAAAATTACCACAACCTTAAATATATCATAGAAATTAAGTTATGTTTGAAATTTGAAATTGATTGAATGTTTTTTGAAGATTTTATCAAGACAAATGTAACCGATGCAAAGCAAATTGTGAGGAGTGTAATTAGTATTGGAAAGAGGATGTCATTTTATAGAATAAATATTCTTCTTTTCTTATTCAACTCTTATAAGGCCTAATAAAATAAATATCTTGTTTCCGGTAACCTAACTATTTCGTCCGACACTGAAAAAAAACAAAAAAAACATCAAGATTTACTTAGACTGCGCATGAGCGAAAACACAGCATCGGACAACTTTCAGGGAAGAATCTACCATACAACAGACACGAAGAAGCGAAGTGTTCCTATCGTGCAACTGTAAAGATGTTGATCTGCCACTACAAGAGTGATATTTCAACTAATCATCACAAGCTACTGTCAGTGTCATATCTTCATATCTGACTATGGCATTCGGATAGCTTCTAGTCTGGCCATACGTTTTTCTTTACATTTTCCACACGCTTACATGTGGCCCTTATAGCGATATCCGCCACACAAAGTGTAACTATCCATCAACACTGACAACAGTACATTTCTGTTTTTCATTCTGAAATCATCACCGATCAATGATGAGATTGGTTTCACTTTTAGCAGATTGTACTCATTCCAAATCTAATATTCTTTTGATTGACAAATCAAAAACAGTAATAGGCAAATACAGATGATAAAAAGGACAAATCTTGCTGGTAATGATATGTCAAATGCTGTATATACAGCCAAGTGCTGTATATACAGCGCTTAGTCTGAAAAAAATAAACCTGTTAAAGTTAATGAAATACGTGGACGGTCAGTATCTTCGGAAATAAGCCTATTCGTAATCTGATGAGCGCATTACCAGTGAGATACATCTGGGGCGACATGTACAGGGGAATTATTGTATCAAAATGATTTTCCTTAGATTTTGTTTTGTAAGCTTGGTCGAAAACACGAACCTTTATTTAATCTTTTTATGTGATATGCAGTAAACTTTTCACCATTCAATCATTGTACCCAAAGATATTCAAAGAAATCAAAATAATCTACCCTAATCATTTTTAGGTAATCAGGTAACCGATTTTCTTTTCATATATACATGTATTTGTTTCTAAACTATAAGAAATGTCTACATTCTGATTATTTAAGAAAAGTAACCGGAAACAGGAATATATTCTTATTTGGCCTAAATTATACATTACATGGAAACGTCAACAAAAATATGTGTCATTATTTGTACACTGTCATACAAGTAATATAGAGCCGTTGGAGCTAGAACATCTCCATATTCAATATTTGTTGTGTATTTGTCAAGTGCGCAGTAGATTTTAACTGTTCTCTTTAACATTTTGAAGTTGAGGTCCGTTTTCTCGACTACAGGTGAGATATTTTTTGGAATAATTCATAGGTGGTTGATCAGCATTTTCTTGTTTCTTGTGAGTGGTCATCGCCATTATAATATAATATACATATTGTTAAAATCTTTTTCACTATTCAAACGCAAGTCGAGGAGTAAAATGTTTTACAAAACTGTAATTAATTTCTTCATACTCGCCATAAGAAATTGTGTGTGGCTTACATGTATTCATATAATGACTTTTTGTAGATTCAAGAGCACCTTAGCAACAGTAGCCATTGTATCATCAATATCGAATTCAGTTGACCAACAGGGGCTGTTTGTGAAGAAATGTTGTAACTTTGCCATCAATGAGGAGGGTGAGACTGAGCAAATGGCTGCCACCTTCAGATGTACTACGTGTAAGGTAAACCTATGCAACTCCTGTAAGAAAGCGGCTATGGCTGACAAACGGGGACTGAATGAGAAGAAATGTTGTAACCATGCCATCATTGAGGAGGGTAAGACTGAGCATATGGCTGCCACCTTCAGATGTAACACTTGTAAGGAGAACTTCTGTGACTCCTGTAAGAAAGCTCACAAGTTGTTTCCCGGTGCGAAAAGTCATACCTTTGTAAACCTGGTGAGCTCTGATCAACTACTACCAAGAGAGACTGAAAAGATCAAAAGTCCTCTTCGTATTGTCACTGATATTATTGTACATAATGGAATGGTGGTAGCATTATCTCATGTAAGCGATATCAGTGAGGTATTCGTATATCCGGTAAAAGAGAGTCAACCAATGAAGGATAAAATCTTCAAAGCATGTCCAAAACCAGCCAGATTGGTGTCACTGCACCCGTGGGAAGATAAGGTAGCTGTAAGAAATCAAAACACAGAAGGCATCCAGCTGGTATCTGTATCAAAGGATACCATAGAATCTGTAGATGTCGCATGCAATGATATAGCTGGTGCTTTAGCCCTGACACCACAAGGTAAACTTGTTTATAGTATTTAAAAAAGTCCCAGTGTCCATCAAAGTCATTGAAGATAAGTTATGTGTAAAGACAGTCTTCCAAAATCATCCGGGAAATGAGGTACTACAAGGTCCTTGGCGCGTCGCAGTCAATTCTAAAGGGGATTTCATAATTTCTGAGTGTGACAAACATG
Source organism: Pharyngocirrus eroticus (assembly GCA_033118115.1). Taxonomy (NCBI): domain Eukaryota; kingdom Metazoa; phylum Annelida; class Polychaeta; family Saccocirridae; genus Pharyngocirrus; species Pharyngocirrus eroticus. The sequence goes on from JAVSBT010449581.1 coordinate 8,272, forward strand.
AAGTCATCATAATTGACCATGATGGTAAAGTCATTGGAAAATACATGGGTTTTGAAAAAGGACAAAAGTATCTTAATCCTGGTGATGTTTGTGTTATCAGAAACTATGACATCTCAGTCTGTGACAGACAAAAGAAATGTATCACTCATTTGAATTCATCTGGAAAGTTGATCGGTGACATCCTACCAGGCATGGATTCGTCATGCATGCATTACAAAGATCCCAAACTCTATGTAGGACTTGGGAATGGAGAAATTAGAGTTTATCAGCTCTATTGATTGCAACTAAAACCAATTGCTGATGTGTAACTGCTTTGATTATGGCAAGTTGTAATTCTAACTTCTGTTGTATTCATGACTGTCGCATTCATGTTGTTGTATATTTATTTATCATTTGAATTTATCTGATTTATCTAGTACTGACTGTAATATAATCAAACAATAATGATATCTTGTAGGCTAAATATCTTAATGCATTCTGGGTAATGGTGAAATATGTTGTATACTTTGAATGCATTCTGGGTAATGGTGAAATGTGTTGTTTACTTTGAATGCATTCTGGGTAATGGATAAATGTATTGTATACTTTGAACGGAATCTGGGTAATGGTGAAATGCGTTGTATTCATTCAATGCATTCTTTGTAATAATAATAATAATTTCGCATATTCGTGTCAGAGCAGTCATACATAGTATATAACTGTGCTTTCGCATATATGCACTTTCAAGGACAATAATGACCATGAAAGCTTACATTAGAGCAGTGCGTTAACACTGCTATGGGCTTATGAGAAACCAAAACCATTTTTCGTTGAAAGCCAGTGAAAAAATATTCACTTGAAACTGCCCGGATTCGAACCAGTGACCTTCCTTTGTAATGGTTAAATGTAAATTAATTATTTTAATTGAATTATCATTCTCTTGTGCCAATATTAAAGATGAACTGTGTATATACATATTGAATAACCCAATTCTTTTCCATTGTGCATGTTTATTTCCTGGAGTACATCTTCACTGCAGTGATTAAGTTTGAATAACCATAATGCAAAGCAACGAAAGTTTATTTACAAACTGAAATTTGTTTCTATACACATGTATATAAGATTATGATATGTACCATGCATAAGAAGAGTGAAGATGGTGTGTTTTATATTTTATTTGATTTGATTTATTTCGCTTTGGAATACACAAAATGTCTGAAAAAAATGAATACAACAAATAAAAAACAATATGTATATCATAAAATAAGGAAGCCTATGGCTTATTTCCATTCTGGTTCTTCCTTTTCAACTTATTACAAAACTTTTACAAAACTTAACTATTTTCCTCCAGCTTTATGAACAGACTTTTCTGTGTCTCTTTTTTAAACAATCTTTTATGTTTATTTCTTTGTAATGATGTAGGGATGGAGTTCCAAGGTTTAATGGCTGTACAAAGAAAGCTTTCACCTCCAGGGCTATTTATCTATGGTAAAATTATATTTAAAGTGCGTGTGTGATTCTGGTGTGGTATAAACAAATCAAGTTTTATAGTTTTAACAAATAATCATGTCATTGGTACCAAGATCCATATGTAGAAAAACATATTCAACTTTGGAACATATTTTTTTGTGAAGGCAAAAACGTTGTTTGAGATAGGAAATGATCTCAAAAAAATATGAATAGTATTTTCTTCATAAATGTACTTTTTTGATCAATCAATGAATATGATTATAATATTTACTGAAAAACTCGGCTATATGAGAAATAACCCACTACAAACACTAGAAAAAATATTACATATACAAAA
>JAVSBT010449592.1:0-10056 GCA_033118115.1 Pharyngocirrus eroticus
TTTGTATAATATTTGTATTTATTTACAGAATTGAATGGTACTAGCCAAGTACTATCCAGGTACTATCCGGGTACTATGAAAATAAACGTACCAATACAATAACCCAAAACAAAACTCTTGTCACCTTTTATGTAACGTCTTAACGACCGAACCACTTACCTTCTGCTGATGTCTAGATGTTGTACAGTTGAAGGTATCAGCTGATACAAGTTTTCCTCCAAGAGTTTGACATCAAAATCTTTTGTCTCTTCCAACTTCTTGGCCATGTGATCTTCATAGAGCATACTAATTTCTTCTGACAAATCTTTGAACTTACCAACTGCCAGCAATAAAACATCTGTAGGAAACGCCATTGTGACTCTCTCAATATATTTGATAGCAGCTGATGAAAGCGTTTTACTACATCTGATCCTAGTTGTCTGCAATAGATCCCACAGATACTGATAAATAACTGGGATCCTTTCTGCACTGGGTCTATTTTGATTACAATGCTTGCTGTAGAATTCTATGGCTGTTTTAAGCCATTGTTCATTCAGTTCTTGTGCCTTTTTTGGAGGAAGTTCAAAGCCAATGTCTTGCATTTTCAAATATGCCTTGTGAAAACTTTCACACCTAGAGTTTGCCAGTGTTTTTAAAATCTCTATAAAATGAATATCCTTAGACCGAAAGAGCCATCTATCCTCTAGCAATTGAAAAATGTGTGGTTCACACATCAAGTCAGGTTGGTTAGTCTGGTTCAATATGTGGATCAGCTTTGCTTCAAATGCTTCACAAAAGTAGGAAGCCAAGGGAAAATTCCTTACAATTATGGCCCAAAGCCTCACCAAATATTCCACTTGAATGGTTCCATTTATGGTGTCTAGTTGTGTTTTCATTGTATCTACAATTGATTTATATATTATCTCTGTCATACAACGATCGCATCCCAATTGTTCTAAATGAGAAAGTAACATGACAGCATCAGGGATTGGCATTGGTTTGAGGAATGCCTTCATAATCCTGGCAGTGTCTGGATGCTGGCTTAAACCACACAGCCTCTCAAAAAGTGGCAGTAGGTTGTCTTGGCGAGGACGCATGCGCGTGTTAGTGGTTAATATCTTCCTTGATTCTAAACTCACATAGTCAAGCATTGGAAAGAAAAAGAGAACAGCATCACCCCAACCATAATCATTTCCATAGACTGACATCATGAGTAGGTTGACAATACCCTGGAGACTCTTCTTATCATCTTGAGTCAGCAAGTCCAGAGAACACTGTTGGACTCCAAGCATAATGTGCCGAGCAACATTTGAGTCTAAGATGATATATTTACCTCTTGCCAAAAGCAGTGCACAAAAGCAAAGCTGTTCTTCTGAAAGTTTTGTCTTCAAAACTCTTCTCTCTATGAGCATCTTGAAAGCATTATCTGTGTTGCTAATATATTTTGTTAAAAAGATCCTAGGGAATTCATGCACTTTTGTCAACAACAAAATACCCTTTAATCCTAAGATAGGAATATAGTCCATCAAAACTCTGAAGAAAGCTTCATTTACTCGTGTCTTTGTGCCTTCTGGGCAAACACCAAGAAGACTTTCAAAGTTAAAAACATCTAAATGTAGTTCCCTAAGAGTAAGTTTGCGTTCAAATCCTTCTTTTAACAATTTTTCTGTTAAAAACAGACTCTTTTGGATAATAATTGTAAATGAATAGGTAGCATCAACAAGACTATTCCTAAGAGTAATATGATTGGACATCCAAAGATGACTATTATGGCTTGTTTCTGTTAGAATCATCCCATTCAATTCTTCACATTTACTCTCAATCCTGACATCCCTTAGTTTCTCATATGGAATGTAAAGATAAAACACTGTTGTTGGCACCTGAAAGATAGATTAACCATAAATTTGAGGATCTTAAAAGTAATGGAGTCTGAATGGGGCTATAGCCATGCCTTTTCTAAATTAAGGGGCACAGGTTTTGCTCAGTGGTACTGAAATCAGAAGTACACCAAAACACATTAGATTACAAGCTTTTTGTTGATGATGAAGGGGAAAAAGACTGATGAATAATTGTGTTTCAATTTGCATTTCATTAAGGTAGCAAAACATGTTTAACTGTTGATACCAACAATTTGATTTTTTAAAAATTGAAGCTCATATAAATGCTACTTTCAATACACATTTTGGACCAGTAAAAGTATTTGTTTTTGGTTTCACTACTTCATTGTGTACATATCAATATCACTGAAAGGTAATTTTCCTTTGTACAATTTATAAAAAAAATCATCAAAAAAGTTGACATATTGAAAAAACAAAGTTCTATTTTACAAAAATATTGAATCAACTCCTTCAACTTTTAAGATAGCAAAAGACCAAAACAGTCTGAATTTAGAACACATTTATAGCTCCAAAATCATAATCTATTTTGAAAACTACTAATCTTCAGCCCCCTTATGTCATTTCAAACAGCCACACATTTCTTATGAAGAGAGCTATATTTATATAAAAACACAATGTTAAAGCTATAATCATGCACTAAAAGATAAAAATTTCCATGTGGCTTAAAAAAAGCACCCAAAAACCAACCTTTTTTTAATTTTCTGGTGTGTTTTTTTATGTTTTATTAATTCAAATGAATTTGAATGACATCAAACTCTGGCTAAAAAGTCCTTAAACCAAAAAAATATACTTTTATGGCATTATCTTTTATAGAAAATGATAATTTATTTGGGACATTTTTATCGTGCATATCAAAAAAAGCAATTAGACCCTCACACCCCTTATACCATGCTTACAATGTTGATTTAAATCAAATTTTTAACCATAACTGCTCTTCAGAAATAATATATATCTTACTGAGTCATCTTCAGATCTTCTATGATTTTGAGCCTGAACAGTATTCTTGTCAAGTAATGAACTTCCCTCTATGTCCCCAGACAGTACAGATTTAGACTCCTTTCTGACAATCTGACTTTTCTCTTGTTTGTTTTTTTCTTCCATGCTCTTTCTAAAACATAAAAGTTTTAACGTTTTGGTAGATTTTTAGAACAGTGAAAATAAAATAAAAATAAAATGCTCGACCATATCAAGTCACATATTGAAAATCTTCAAAGAAGACTGAAACCCCTTGAAAAGTGAACGTAAATTTTGACAATATTTACAGAAAGAAATTTGAAAGAGTATATGTTTATACCTGTCTTCTATTTTTCTATCCACTTCCTGCAATTTTTCAACTGCCTTTTTGAATTCCTCCTCTTCTATTTTAACGCTCAAATCAAATGTTGCGGTGGCCATGTCTAAATGTCGAGGCAGTTCATTCTTGATCAACATTTGCTTAAGTTCGTAATTCAATTCTTCTTCGTCATAAGCTTTCCATAACATATCCAAGGCTTGAATTTCTGTCATTGTGCACTTGATCAATAAACCCTTTTCTGTGTTTGTTGATTTCAGGTTTTCAGGATGCACATACTTAGACAGGACATCTGTACAGCATTTCCAATATTTCTCTTCAGTCATGGCAGTCACAAATGGACCTTGATCAGCCACAGGAATCAATTCATTCCTTTTTTTTTTAACTGCAACAAGTTCTATCACAACATCTAAAATATGATAATGTATGAAGGTAAATGTGATACACCTGATTAATTTCATGAATATATCTTTCGCTCCAAACAAACTAGAACTAACTTCTTTTTTTTAAATGGCAAGAAAGGCCTTTTAAATTACCAGACCTACCAACTCTTTCTTGTTCCTTCTCTTGTTTACTGTAAATGTCCTCTTCTCTAGGCTGGAAATGATAAAACATTAAAATGAATCATCAGACTCATTGGAAATATATTTTTGAATTCAAAGATTGAGTAAAAAGTTCAACCTTTTACTTATGTAAAAGCTTTGGTCTATTCTGTAGTCTTCCTCAGTCAGTTATAACATTTGACTTGTAAGTCAACTAGATGACCCTGTGGACATTGGCCAGTCACTTGATGTAAGTGAGGTCACTTTATAAACATACCGTACTACATCAAAGGAATATCTGAACAACTAGAAAGAACCATAAAGGGCTACCACATGGAGGTGTTCCTCAAAAACTAACAAAATTGTAAGGCAGTCGATGGTCAGCCCAAAGAATACCCTAGATAAAGCAAAGGTGGTAGGGCCTGTATATTCATACCTTGTAATAATTGTGACACTGCCTACATAGGTGAAACAGAGAGATCTATTAAAGAAGTTTATGGAACACAAGCACCCAAGCTCAGTAACCTGAGAAGTTTAAAAACACATACACTAAGAACACCCCAGGCTTTGAAATCTAGGAGTTTTGGGTTCTTGGTCCTATTGCACCAAGCAAATTCGTAATCAGTTTTTAGGTTGATTAATTCAATATTTGTAAAATTTTATTTGACAAAAATGGTGTGTAATAACATTGCTTGGTGCAATAGCACCAAGAATTTTGGGTTCCAAGCAATGTTATTACTTTTTACTTTTGAAATCAGTAAAATCTTGGAAGTGGAACCAACATGGTTTGAAAGTGGCGTAAAGGAGGCCATTCACGTCAGGATCTCCAAACCAACTTAAATCCGAGACAGCGGTAGATAAAATCTATCTCAAGTATGGAAACTCCAGACCAAAGTGGGGGAACAAATTCAAGTGTCCTCACTATATTAAGTGACCCGACAATGCCCATAGTGCCATCTAGTGGACATACAACTCACAAGTCAAACTTTTATTGATTGTCTTAAAATATATTGCCCATTACATCAAAAAGTAAAATTCCCCTATAATTATTTGGATTATTTCTATCTCCCTTCTATGAAGGGGTAGATTATTGCTTGATTCCATTCATTAAGGAATACTCCCCAGGGGTCAATTTACTTTTTTCTCTCAGAGGGACCTGTACTGCAAACATGATTATCAAGAAAACGGCTAAAATCTTAAAATTCTAAGGGTCCCACCCTATACTTTATAATGGGGCAAAAATGGCCGGGCCCTTGGTCCCTCAAGTAAATCGAGCCCTGCTCCCCATTCTAGAATTCTATTGTACAGTTTCACTGATATGTTTTCGGTATTAGTTGTCAAATTACAACTTGATAGAAAAAAATACTTACACTTCCTTTTTGTTGCCGGCTCAATTTGCTTTCTTGATTTTCCTTGGACTCAATGCCTCCTTCACTACCATGGAACTGGGGATGTGACCTGAAATGGTAAAGCTTGTAAGGGTCCCAGATTTTAATGTAAAAGGAACATAAGGCTCTAAAGATCTTGCATGAGGCAACAAAAAAAACCATTTCAGATATATGTTCACTTTGAGAGGTTGTAAGGATATCTTTCAGTTCTACAATGTATTTAACCAATTTCATCTGGAAACATATTTGGTATCCAAAAAGATGAGGCAAGCAAAACATATTATGGGGCAGGAAAATCTGAGGAAATATTTTCTATAAACTAATCTATATAGATACTTGTTATTTAACAACCTGTACATGTAAATTGTAAAAAATATTGATCAGCAAAAACCAAAATTTGTGGAATAATAAGACTGTTATCTCCATATTACAAAACGATTTGAGAAAACACCTTTTTCATTAACTATTTGAAGTCTCTCCTGCCATTGTCACACAATACATTATGTATTTATGTATCCATACTTGCAAAATGTAAGAGGTGTTCCTTCAACGTATTGCCAGTGATTGGAGAGAGGACAAAAAGTAGAGTAGGTTGGAGGAGAGAGGACATAGAGTGTACAGGAGATTGAGGAGGCTGTTGGAGATTTCTCTTAGATACAAGTTTGACTCAAAAATTGATATTGCAAATAGGCCTTTAGCCGCCTGTAGAGTATCATTTTGTGCATTATCACAGTCACTTTATGACAGAACAGCACTATTATTATTATTAACATTGACCACACAAAAATGTACATACTGTTGAGATGTTATAGCAGCTCCTTTCATTATCAATTCGGCTATGAAGCTTTTTGTGTTAATTCCCAACTTTTTTGGAAGTCCCATGTCTTTAAGCTTTGCAGTCATTGGAGTAGTGAGAGCATGGATTTTATCCTTAATGCTAACATTACTGCCACCTTCTTTGGTTTCACAACAAAGTATCACTTGATTCCCTATATAGGATGCCTCCTTCAATATCAGCCCTCCCTTTTCCAAAACAGTTCCACAATGCTGCTGGAATTTGGCATTTTCTCGAAGGACTTTGACAAACTTGCCAGGGTTATTCAAAGAATGCACATTTCCATCAACCAATTCCTTCCCAGATAACTCAATCATTATCACATCTAAAATATAAGGTACATATTTGTCATCTACATTCTACTGCAAGTTATGAGAAAAATAGTAACCAGAATTTATTTTAATAAATTTCTAAAACTTTTTCAATACATCAAAATAACCCTGTCTCTATTCAAATTACATTTGGTACTTTATTTGTTTGGAAGATAAAACAACTCAATTGTGTATTGTGTTGTACATCTTCACAATACACATAATGAATTCATCTTTTTGCCAGTTATTTGTAAACCTATTTTGTATTGGGGCAACAAGTCCCAGGATTTAAAGCCTCCTTTAAGTCCTATAAAGGACGTAATTGAAGATAGGTTTTGAATCCAACTTGATTTGATTATCTTGAAATGCATATAAGCTAATTTTGAAATAAATAAGATCATTGTTTTTAAAGGGGATGTGGGGATCTAGTTATAATTTTAACAAGTGATAGACATTGTCCCAAATTAACATACATAATATTAGTTCATGGGCTTCCTTAGCTACCACACCCTGAAACAGAAGTCAATAAACTCAGGAATAAAACAACCAACTCCATTGCACTTGATAGTAAATGATTAAAACTTTTGACTAGTTGGTTAACCATATAACCTGAGAGCTTTTGATTCTGTTGTAATCTGTGTCAATCTGATCTAATATTACATCAGATTGACAAAGATTATCAAAAGTTTATATGGTTAACCAGTCAAAAGTTTTAATAATTTCTTATTGATATGAAACTGATTAGATGAATCTACATAGTTCTATTGTACTTGTTTTAAGGTAGCAAAACATGATAGCATTAATGAATAAACAGCCCTTAATTGTTAGAGAAAATCTATTCACATCATATATTTTCTGAACCACAACTTTATTATTGAGCAATAACTTAAAGAAAGAATCAATTTATATTAGTTTTTCTTCAAGAAATCCCAAAATGTTCACAAACTTGTAATCAATTCAATTTTCGTGATATCCAAATACAAAAAGAGCATGTTTGTAGCATCAAATTCATTTTACACTTTAATGTTTCTATTCATCTTTTTCATTAGCTGCTGAAAGATACAAAAATTGACCAATTGAAAAAAACTCTAATTGTAAGTAGCAGAGTTTAAGCTGTTTTGCTGCCCTAACAGATTAAAAAATATCAAAAGAATCATTTTGAGGGTTTTTTTTGCATTTAACTTCCACATTTTAGAAGAATCATAATCTTTTTTTCATAGCTTTAATAATTCATATTTTCATTTAATACTTTTTTTCAATTGTTTTTATGGCTCAAATTTATTTGAGAATTTTCTTCAATTTTAACTGCTACATGTCTTTTAGGTACTATGAGTATGCGAAACATGTTTTGACAGCTCTGTTACTAACAATTTGAGTTTTTTAAATTGAAACTCATCTGCTACTTTCAATACACATTTTAACCAATAAAAGTATATATATATTTGGTTTCAGCGCTTCATTGTGTACATATCAATATCAATATCAATATCATTATCATTGAAAGGTCATTTTCCAAATTTTGAATCAACTCCTTCAATTTTTAGGATATCCAAAACAAATAATATAAATTTTGAGCATGTTTATAGCTTCAAAATCTTCATTTCAATTTGATTTTTTTCTTTGGATAAATGCTCAAAAAGATATTTGTGGTTCAGAAAATATATGATTTGGATAGGTTTTCTCAAATACTTTATACTCATTAACGCTATCAAATTCCACTGCCTTAAAAGGGTTATCAGAATGATGGCTAGCTTTATGTAAAATGCTTCATATGTATATACAGTTGTCACAGGGTCATAAAATACTTAACTGGTTTTGATTCCAGGAACTTGTCACTATTAGAAATCAATTTCTCTCTTACTGCTACACAGAGTCATGCACAATTAGATTTATGAATAAGACAAGGTAATTAATTAGCTGTACTTCATAATACCAAATGGTGTTAAAGAAATTAAGTAACATACTACACCCAGAAATGCTTTCCATTGCTGCCATTTTGTCAAACTTCGAGATATTCAATATACCTGAAATAAAATGGCAATATCATGAATTCCTGAATATCATGCATGGCTTCATTTGGATAGCTGATTCCATCAACAAAAGCCAAAACGGACACTGATGCAATTTCGACACCCTATTTGCAGCTATGCCAATTTCTCGAGTTGGTATTTGGATTATTAAAGGAGCAGAATTTTTTCGACAATTTCTATAAAAAATATGTGTGTCAATTTTCAAACTATTAACTGGTACTTACAAATAAATTCACCAAAAACCAACATGCATATTGATTGATGAAAATTAAAGTATGTACTATGAAAGTCATTTCAGCGTATGTAGAATTCCATGTCATTAGAAGGCTGCTGATTCAATATTCCAAACTCGTTTTACAAGTTCTACTTCTCTTTTGATAAAGCATTAACATCCTAATACATGGTTTCAGTCTGAAGTTTTAGTAGTATAATCCTGTAAACTCAGATATGTTTCAAAGTTGACACTAGCCATTATGATACTTGCATTGAATAAAAAACATATATATATCTTTGAATACTAATATACTGGCTTTTGACATACAACAACAAATACTTGTGCTTAATTTGGAATGACAAAGACCTAAAATCAGGTATACTGTTAACATTTGCAGTATTTGAAAACATCATTACAGTGATAATTATGAAATATGTGACCAAAGATATACAATTACAACCAGCCAAACACAAATTGATTTTAAGTTAATTTCAGATTACCTCCCTGGAATGTAATTACTCAGGGCATTTACTTTTGACAACAAATGTATCAGCCACTTAGGCAGGTCGGAGACATCAGGCCTGTTCCGAGTCTCATGCATATCAATCTTTTTATAGAATATTAATAATATAGACGCATAAGCTATGTCAAAAGTGGCCTGACTTTGAGCTAATGCAGATATACATGTATATAAATGTACTGGCACAGTGAAAGGCATTAGGGTGTTTACCTATCATAAAAAAGACTGTAAAGATATGTATGCAAATATACAGTCACCTTTGGTATTATCATTAATTCATATAAAAGTATTCATAATAGCAAAATTTTATATTGCACATCAAATGCATATGGTGTCATGAATACTCACCCTTCTTGTCATTGTCACTATGTCAGTGTCACTGTCAGAAAACAGTGAAAATTAATAGAACTTACAAGAGCAAATTCAAAGTCTTTTACATTCCTCCAAAATTGCCACTGAAATAAGGAATTCCATTGCCATGCCTGACTATTAAAGTATTTATCATAAATAATGTTAAGCTGAAAGTTTCTGGGAAACGTATTTAGTTTCTCAATGACGATATAGCCTCATGTAAAGCTAAACCTGTCAAGACACATAGCTCATTAACATTATAATGTGAAAGGATCGATGTGCGAAGATAATACAAGCTCTGGTGGTTGGGTTAGATAGATATAGGAAGGTGATAAAGAAAGCGACTGGCTATAATATGCCCCACCAGTGGGGTCTATTGACCTCCACCACTTGAAATAAAAAACGTGACCAGTTAATCGATCCCGGTGTATACATAAAGACCTACTTTTCTAATGCAGTACTTTAAAAAAAAAATTCTCTCTCGTATGCAGTTCCTACATTTTATAGACGTGGATATACACTACTCAAAATTTGCTTTGCATCGCTTTTTTATTTGTTAGTAACTTTATCAAAAATTGTGCAATTGATCTCAAATTTGATACACAACATCATTTTTATAGCATCTTTAAAAGCAATATTGAATTAAAGGTGGTTTAGATTTAGAATGTAGGTCAACTTTAATGTATGTAGCTCAACC
>JAVSBT010449603.1:0-10055 GCA_033118115.1 Pharyngocirrus eroticus
CATGGCCAATGGAAGTTAGCTTTTATACATCTCTTACAATGACATTTAATCATTCTTTTCTATTCTATTCTTAAGCTATTTTTTCCTATCATGGGGATTCCTTTCAACTTTGCGTCTGCCATAAAATTATTGTTGCTTTTAGACAAAGCAAGTGCTATGATAAGGTTAAAATATTGTAGACTGTTGACACCTGGTGGTAGATCGGGTTTTGGTTTAGGTAATAAGTTAAAGGTCAGGGTTTCCGCGCGAGAGTCTTACAAATCCGATTCTAAAAATAATGTCGTGAATGAACAATAATCAAAGTGAAACTAAAATGAATATTGAACATGGACAGTGGAAGTTAGCTTTTCTAATCATTCTTTGAAATTCTTAAGCTTTTTTTTCCTATCATGGGGATTCCTTTCAACTCTGTTTCTGCCATATAATTAATGTTGCTTTTATTCATAAAAAATACAAACAAAGCAAGTGCTATGATAAGGTTGAAATATTGTAAACTGTTGAGGGCAGATAGGGGGGTTTGGGAGGGTGGGGGTGATATCTCTTCACTTCCTCACAGTGGTTTCTTAAAGTCATGTATGGTTGTAAGTATTTTTTTTGATAAAAACAGAAAATAATGGTTCTTTTTTGTTTCTCATTTTGGGTTTTTGGCCTTTTTTTGTTTTTTTTTATCATGTTATCATTGTTATGAGGGTGGTTGTAATATGCATGTTGATCGTTTATTTGTAAGTATTCAATTATGTTAACAGAAAAAAATGAAACTACAATGTAATACTGTGATTTAGCACAGGGAACCAGACACCAACACAGAGACTGATCGTATTATAGTAAAACTATATTTTTATTTTTTGTTTACACAAGCATGTTGACAAAAAGAGAAACATTCTTCTAATTTGGTGCTGATTGCATAAGATGTTTATGATATTTTTTTAATTGATTCTTAAAACATGCACATTTACATAGGCAAAGTATGAATTGTAACGTGTTTTTCCAATGCGTTATTAAACAACATTTTAGCAACATGATAAAAAGCAATTGCATTATATAATCATAATTATTCACATACAAAAATACAGAATGTTTTATTCATTTTTAAACAAGAACTATAACGTTAAATATATATATACATTTTTATCATAAAATCTGTATCTATATACATAACAGTGTTTTCAATAAACATTGTGAATTGAAGAGTACTATATCTCATACCAATACAAGAACGTGATTCTTTCATTGTCTTTCTCACATTGTTCTGAAACAGATAAACTCTGGATTATTTGACAAGCATTCATTTCCAAGTTTATAATATGCTGTGCTAATATGTTCTTCTGTATCTAATAATGTAATAGTATACACAGGTATTTAGTTACAGTGAACTTTTCAAACTGTGAAACTTTAAAAAGTTTTCAAAAATTTGAATTAATTAGTCAATTGATTGACTCCTGATGAAATAATCTAAAACAAGTTTCCTTAATGCAAAGAATGACAACATTGTGAAAGCACAGCCAGCTGTACTTATTCTTGTTAAATACAAAATACAGCGTTATTATACAGTGAATATACTATACTATAAACTTAACAATAAATTACATAATATTTCAATAGTTTCTTCTACTATTCGTTGCTACAGCAGATTAATTCTTTAATTCTCATACATTTCATTGTAAAGTTAATACATTTTGAAATTAGTTCAATATGGAGCCTAATATTTAAAAATAAAGAGGGGGTGGACTGGACAGGAACTGGTGGTTTGACTGCATCATCTGAGTACAGACAAAAGGACATTTATAATATTTTCTCAATTTATGTTTTCAAAAATTTGAACAAAAATGTAATCTTATAACAATGTAGAACTATCAGTTCATCTCACACCTAATATTCAAATATATCAAGGGTATAAGACAATCAATAAGAATTTGGACATGGAATTTTAAATGATTTGACTTTCATTACTTGAATTCAGAACCAGTGATACTTTCCAACAGGACTTGATTATTCAGAGAAAACATGAGACATACAACACTAACCAAGTAAAGTGTTCAAATGACATTGTCAACACTGTAGTAAACATCTTACTGTTCAATAATAGGTGTTTTGCAAAGATACAATGTGTTGATATAATCAAGTTTTAGTGAAAATGGGGACACTGTAATATAAAAAGAAGTACAATATCCAAACATTGTCTGATTTTACAACACAGAGTAATTGGAATCACCACACAGTACAATATCCATTGGTTCCTTGTGAGTATCCATATGCCCTAAGTAGTAGATATACACAACAAAGATATCAAACATATCTGGGTTACAACCGATTTGTATAATTATAATATGATTATCTCACATTTAAATTTCAAAACTTTCACATTAATATTTCAGTATTGATAGGAGTAACTGAAGTATCTAAGTTCTTAAATTAAATCCCTAACTTTTACACTTTACATGACATTGCATTCAAAGAGTCATTGGAATCACCACCCAGTACGATACCCATAACCTCCTGCACTACTAGGTGTACCATACCCTTGTACATAAGCTGCAAATCCAATACCAGCATTTCCATGTGTAGCATCTAGTTCATTGAAACCTTCTCTCATTTTGAAAACATTAAACCAATAATTAGCATTGCTCCATCCATGAACCTTTGACCAATTACCAGACTGCACCTGTCCATTAAATCTCAGGTATGGGAGTGTTTGGTTATCAGTAATAACAACCACATTTTTGTCAAAAAATGAACCAATGGCATTGCCAACCCTATACTGCAGATTTGCAAATTGAGCTTTTTTCTGAAATGATTTGATGGGAGTGATTGGTACCATGAAGGAATCTGTTATCTTAGTACAATTAGTACATGACTCAGCACCATGGCCTTTATTGTATTGGACAACTTGACACGGCTTCGAACAAGACACACTGGCAGTTTCTGAAGCAGAGGCGACATCTCGTGTATAGAACTGACTTTCATGGAGAGTTATATTGAACTGATGAGAATTTTCAAAAAAAATGATTTCAGTGTCATTGTATACAGCAATGACTCTGAGAAGAAAACCTGCAGATGAATGCCTGTCTGCAATACTTGGAGCAATAAAATATTGACCTAGTCTAGATACTGGAGGCATGCTTTCATACAGTGTATCATCATGACTAGACTGTACTCTTGCATAATCTACCCCAGCATACACTGCAATAGGTTTATTTGATGTCACCTGATACCCAGTGTAATCACTAGTTATACTGTACCAGGCGAAAGTACTACTACTGGTCATCAGTAGTGTCTTTTCAAATTTCTTTCCACCTCCTGATACAGGAGTATACAACTTGACTTCAGTAAAGTCATCTAAAGCAACACTTACAAAACCACTACGATATCTGCTCTGATAGTAATATGGAGTGTAAGTAGCAATGACAAAATGTGTGAATGACTCATCAATAGGTAAAACATTGAAACCATCAATGACCCAGTAACTATGCCCAATCAACCCTTGAACTGATACTTTTTCACTTGCTTTCACATGAACACCTTTTCCCTCGGTTATGTTGGGTGTCTGCTGTCTGACTGCATTGGGGAGATCATGGATTCTAGTGGTAGTGTTGGCAGCCATCTGTATTGTCTTGTAGTAAAATGGATCCTTACACTGCACTGTCACCTCAGTGTCCTTGGAAGCACTGATGACAATCTCATTCATTTGATGTTGTGGGTATAACTCTGTATAATAATGCCTCATGAAACCAATCATGAATTCCTTTCCACTTGTATCTGGAATCAATTCAATATGATTCATAAACTAATTAACCAATAAAGATGATTCTTTACAATACTTGATACACGGTTTGTGCATTACCATAATAATCAGGAACTAAATCACAATCTTAATAATAAATTTATTTTTCCTAATTATCCATTTGAGAGTGACCATTGAGAAAAGAATGAGAAATAGCTCAATGTTACCATTGAGGTACATATTTTCTACTAGTAAAATATGAATGTTACTTGGAATACAACTGATGATTCATATAATTATAGATCAATACATTCCAAGCTTTTTGTGTTTTCTAGTAACAGCAGTCATAATCACTGACCACTCCTATACAGAATTTTCATGAGAATGTATGAATTTTGGAAATAAATCACATCAACTTACCAGCTCGCTCCAATTGACAATTAGTTCCACCAAATCCATTGTCACAGGCACATCTGTATGTAGTATTATCTAAGATACAAGTTCCACTGTTTAAACATGGGATTGAAGTACAGGCATCTAAAAGAAAAAGAAAATATATTTTTTTGTAATTTTGTGAAAAACAAAATATTTTGTTAATGTTGTCCTGACTTATAGACAAATATAGGAAAATTGATTGTATAACCTTTAAAGTATGGCATAGTTTCATTATCCACAGTAAGTAATCAACTTATTATATCATTTAGTTTTCATTTGGGTTGCTCTGGATAACGAACACATTAGGAAACTTATTTGTCTTTGAAAATAGTTCAGAGTCATTGTTCTTACCTATCTCACACCTGTCACCAGTAAAACCTTGTTTACATAAGCAGCTGTAGCTGTTGCCATTCACACTGCATACACCACCATTGTCACACGGGTTGGAATTACATGGGCCTTTTTGAAAAAAAAACCTGTACATTTATTTATCTTAAAATAAGCAAGACTTTATCAACTCAAAAGCATTCTAAAATTGGGAGATGTTCGCAAAAATGCTTAAATCATATCAATTATTCATAAAGTTTAATAAAGCATATCACTATTATAGAAAGTGTTTACAGCTGAGGTCGAATACAATAATACAATATCCTTTAAGATTTTTTAAATCTTAAATTAGGAACATCTTTTTTTTTTAAATCTTTTCTATAAAACTGACATAGTGGACATTCTCATTGAAGATAAATGTGAATCTATAATACATAACATTAGAGTTGAAATCAAGATGAAGTAAACAATTACATAACAGGCACTATGAAATAAAATTTGATGCTAGAAAGTGAACATAAATAGAACATTTTTAGATTCGGGATGAAATTGCATGGGCCTTTTTGAAAAAAAAATCGTACATTTATAAATCTTAAAACAAGCAAGACTTTATCAACTCAAAAGTACTCGAATACAATATTTTTTAAGTGTTTTTTACTTAAATTAAGCACATCATTCTTCAAGATTTCTTTTTTATAAAACTGAAACAGTGGACATTGTCATTAAAGATTGATTTATTCTAAAATACATAAAATTTAGAGTTGAAATAAAAGAGAAGGAAACAATTACATAACAGGCACTATGAACAAATACCATACTAGAATGAGAACATGGATAGACAAATATTATTTTGATTACTTTTACATAAACCTTATTATATTTTTTTAATTATAAAATAGCCTGCACTCCAATTTCATAGGAAAGAACATACAACGTTATGGATCTTTTATAAAACAATTCAATTGCTTACCTGTACTTTCACACCAGTAATGGCCAGATTAAATGTCTAGCTCTGTCTTTTTAATTTTAGCTCTTATTGTTGTGTAATGCTTATAGTATTTACCTGTGCTAGTATACCTTAATCTGACTTGTGCTCTTGTACTTTGACCTTTTGTTCTTGCCTTACCTAAAATTGAATTGTAAAGACATGTATACCTGTAGTTGGATTTCCGGTCGATTCTTGTTGGTTTTCTTCCAATAGTTTCAGTTTGTTTTTCAACTCTTTGATCTCATCTGTTTGTAGAGCCATTTTATTTTCCACCATTTTGTTCAAGTCTTTCTGTAGGGTCAATGCTCTGTCAACCTCTTTGACCACATCTTTTTGTAGGACCACTTCTCTCTCCATCATTGCCATCCGTTTCAATATGTCTGCCATACAGTCACTCTGACATCCCTCAGTGTAGAATTTGTGCTTTATTGTGGGTTGAGCTCGGACTTCATGTGGACTATCAGTAAGAAAGCACCCAAGTAGAACCAAATACACCAGAAGCAAATTAAATCCTTCCATGGTCTGTAAAAGAAAAACATAAGATCATTTCATAATCCCTTGATAAAGCATCAGATTTATTCTCAACTACGGAATACACACTTTTAGTGACCTTTATTTCTTCTTAGTATTTCAATGGATTTAACCCTAGATTTAGTGATACCAATAGACCAATAATTGTGTATTTTGTTCACCTAATTATTTACATATATACTCTATGAGTATAAGATAGAACCAATTAGTATAGTTTTAATCTTAGATTTAATGTATGCAACCATTACATAAAGCATAATTATCTGATTGTTTTTGCTTCTAAAATCAACCCCTATATCTGTGAATTAAAGGGAAGTACATATTATCAAAGTACAATGATATCAAAACTATCCTACAGCTTCAATGAATTTTACAGAGAAAAATGAACCTAGCAAATATAAAAATCAGATAAAGAACAAAATGATGCTTGTCACATTATGTTTGTACATAAATAACTTGGAATTAATTTACTCGTAAATATTTGTATTAGAACAAAGCTCCACCCAATATACTATGTTAGGGTACATTCAAGGTCAGGGATCAAAATATAAATAGTTTTTTTCAACCTTTAACTATGGAATGACCCACTCTAAAATGCATTTAAAGAGGAATCTTTAACTATTTGGATGAATAAAGCCTTGATAATAATGTAATCTACAACTCTTTTAAGACAATCATTTAATTAATCAACATGGTTATCTTTAACATTTTACTGAGAACTGTGATGAGTGTATGCCCATGAGTCATGTCTTGACTTCCTGTAACAATCATAGTTACAGAGCTACAACCATTCAACTTGTGTTGTTTGGCCTACATAGTTATTTGTGAAGGGCTCAGTTTTGATTCGAAAAACCTATTTGAAAGCATTTCATTAATGCAACCATTAAAATATGACTATGCCCCAAAAATGTTAACATGGACTGTGTTTAATGTTTTGACAGTTGAAACCATGTTCAGTACATTTACAAACTTATCTTTATTAAAATCAACCATACTAAGCAACTATTACAGAACAAAAAAATGGGATGTTAATTACTTAGGGGTGAGTGTAAATAATCTAAGCCAAGATAGGCATTGTAATAACTTCAATCTTGGGCAAGTACCTTTTCTTTCTAATTTGCTAGAATTTGATATGATATTGCTGAATCCAATATATCATTATATCAATAATTCGTTTTTAGGAAGTTTTGAAAGAATCTGAATGTGTAACTACTAACCAAAGTATTCTACTTGAAAACGAATTACAATGTACATTGAAAATCTTCCTATTTGGGGACTATACCTTTTCTATACTTTTTTTTATTCCTATTCTACTGGATAGAATATACATGTATACACCTATTTGATATGATATAATATGGCTGAAACCAATATACAATAAATATCAACACAGACTGAAGGAAGTTTCGAATGAATTTGAAACTGTACCTGAAAGTATTTTATTTAAAAACGAATCACCATGTAAATTGAAAATCTTCTTGTTTGAGAACAAAACCTCACTGAAATTTATATAAAATAAACATATATCTGATGTGATATGGACCAGTACACATTGTGCATTGGTATTCAGCATGAAATGGGATTAAAAAAAGACATTTATCATTGTAGAAGCTGAAGTTAAAGAATTATTTTTATTCCCTCTCATGTTGCTCAGACCAACTTTAACACTTTTATTAAAACAAATAAGCAGTTGGCAGTTATCTATATGATTATGTATGACACCTTTTTAAAAATGATAAAAGATAGCATTTTTCAAATATGAAATGATTAAAAATGAGTGATTTTCTCTTTTATCGATATTTTATAACTATTTTGAGGGTTCTTTAACTCTCCCTCACTTGCGTTGTCTCTCACCACTACCCCCTGATATCAAATGTATTTTTTTTCCCGTTTTCTTGTACATTGGTTTGTATTTTATCAATACCAGGTCAGAGATTATCCTGCCTATAGTTAATATGGTAATACGCGAGCTCATGTTTGAGATAATCGGTAAATGTCGCGAGTTGGATTCAAATGAATGAATATCGGTGTCAAGGGATGGTGATGACATGGTAGTGCCATAGCAACAGCATGTGTTGATATGCCAACAGAATGTCAAGGGTCAATATGAGTGTAGTTTCAGGGTCAATTTTAATGTAGTACGTTCAAACAGGAAGAGGCACAATACAGAATGGAACAGGCCTGATCTGACACCCTATCGGACAGTTCCTAGGGTCACAGCCTGATTTGTGACTGATAAAATTCGATAAACATTAATCCTGTTCTAAGAAAAAGTACTCGCCTGCTGTTGACACTTGGTGGTAGCTTGGGGTTTGGTATAGGTAGATGTCTTTTTGATTTGTCGCAAATAAGTACCGACACTGTTTCCGCCAGGGAGTCCTACATATCCATTTCCAAAAATACAGTGTTAACTAAATGACATCAATAGGAAGACAAAATCTTAATGGATACTTAACAGTGGCAGAGAAGGTTGCATTTTACCTATCTCTGTAAGAGTTACATTAATATCGTGATCAAACAATTCCTTCATATTTGTTTTACCTTTTGGGGGATTCCTCCTAATTGTGTTAGTGACGTCATATTGCTTCGCAAGAAGCTTTAATTCATCAAAAAGACAGACAAAGCAAGTGCTTAGATGTGGTTCAAATGTTAAAATTGTGAAGGGTAAGTCTAGCAGTGTGAGGGTGGGGGTGCTGTACACTGTCTTCATCACAGTTTCTTCTTACAATTGCGATTTGTAGTTGTTGCCAAACATTTGTTTTTTTAAACTAACAATGTTTGTAAATGTAAATAAGCAAACACATTAAAACTACAAGGCCATATTGTAATTTTGCACAAAAAAAATTAACACCAACACAAAGTCTGAAAGTATGGAAGTTAAACTTTATTTGCATTTCTTTTTACACAAGCAAAAAAAAATAAAAATAAATCTTTGCTCAGTATAATACAATCAATGATCTTTTAGGATCAATAATAAAAGCAATATATATTATCTCTATTTTATTTGGTTTTAGTTATTCAGCAAATCCATTATTTTTGCTGGTTGCATTTCTAAATAGAAAATTACGATGGTTCATAACTATTCTTTGATTTGTATGTGAATATCAGGTTTCTTTGTTAAACCTTTAGTTGGCAGATGTAAATATCACTTGAGACTTGCAATTCATGTTGTGCAAATACATTTTGAATAAGTAAGTTTACAAACATTAACAAACTAATCTTAGTTGTTTAGTATTGATTGAAGAGCTCCATAACACGAGTTATCATCATAGGGACAAGACAATGGATTATTTGGATAACTAACTTACTTTGTTTGTATTTCTCATGTCAATCAAAACCATATTAAACATTGAAGTAAACAGCTAAGCACATCATAGACCTTTGCAAATAAGGTATACACAGTTGATATTGATTTTGTAAAACTGAACTAAAACCTTAGCATAATTATATTAAAAACTTGAAACTCTTTTAGTCGAATGAACCTAAACCAGATTAATTAGATGCCAATGAATGTGACTCTCGTCTTTGACATGAGTAAAAGAAAGTAAAAGAACACTTTTCATACTTTCACAATGAGTAATGAGTAGATAAACGATGGTGACAGTTTTCTAACTACGGGTAAATTTATGAGTGTGTCGTAGAGCAATAATTAGGTTCTATCTAATTATTCATTAATTATGTAATCTGTACATTTTCTTATAGAAAGGTCAAACCAGTTTAAAACACAAAGTAATATCAGTCTTATTATTAAGCTTTAAGACATCATTAACATTAATGTTCTAATCACTCATAGAATTACTCAACATGACACTGTATATTTCAAGTGAATGTAATAACTCAATAAATGTATATCTTTCACAGTTATGACACGTCTTTGTGTCACCAACTCACCTATGAGTTAGCAAGTGGTGACAGCTACAGGTATCGTCCAAGCTGATGACACAACTCAGGTGTCAAAGCTAAATGTGCTTTGTGAAACAATCATGTCAATTATTCATATGTCAATTGTATATTTGTATTCCTATAAATATGGGAAGTCCCACCATTAAACTT